>SNQJ01S0035483.1:112506-136622 GCA_010110895.2 Picea sitchensis | reverse complement strand
TTGATTTGTCCCATCATCTTCTTCCATGAGATCCTCATTTGCTTGGTCATGATGATGTTCCTCAGCTTGTACAACATCATTTCTACTAATACTTGGTGCAATATTCTGCGAAAAGTTAGAGGGCAACTCTAACTTTATAATTAGAAACAATCATGCAAAATTAGTGTATACTATAACAAACATTCAAACAATATATATATAATTTTATATAAAATTGACAAAATAAAAAAATATAATGAATATATAGCTAATTAACATGGGACGATATTCATTCGATCCACCATCAATGTGCCCATATTTCCTACAATTGTTTGTAGCTGTTGCTAATAAAATTCTTACAGGACATCTGAGGCAACATTTTTTACAAGGGAAATAACATCTACCATCACCCTTTTCACCCACTTTGCTTTTTTCCCCACCTCTAACAACATTCTGTGACATTCTTCCACACAAAAATACCCTTTTGGAACCGTCGTTGTTATATAAATATTGTCACAGCATCTTTAAATCATCAAATATTTATAGTCCAATTTTAGGTCGATTGTCGCAATTGAGATGATCGTGACCTAAAAATATATATATTTGTTTACCTATTTATTTGTCATTTTTAACAGTCAATTTTAACGTTAGGTCAGTCGTCGCTCTTGCGATGAACGTTGACCATATTAATTTTAACAAACTAGTTGTGTATCTCATGTGACAAACATTGACCACATTAATTTAATCAAATTACATGCGTTGAGATAGCAACGAATATGGGGTGGATTTAGAAAAGTTGAACTTTTTCTCTTGCATGTTGCGACGAAAGAGTACTTTCGTCGCAAGTGGTCGTCGCAAATTTTCCAATATGTAGTAGTGAATGTTTGTGATATCATGGTAAATCCACTGAGGATATGGAAACTCAGTGGTAGCATAGAAAAACCAAAAGTATGATAGGGTAATAGAGAGATTATATTATATTAACCTGATGCTGGAAGTTGGATCTAATTTGGATTCTTTCTCAAAGTATAGGTTAATGATCAAAATAATTTTTCCTTTATGTTTGGTCAAAAAACAATATCCCCGTGCCATGGAATTTGTTTTTTTAAGTTTAATATTTTAACACACCCAACCCCAATCTGGGTTACGCCACTACTAAAACGACCAAATAAATTTTTTTGATACCAAATCTAGATGTGAAAATAATACACAACATGACATTCTAGCTCAAGTGATTGTTCATGCAAATTAAAAACATAAATTCAATAACTTAAAATGTGTAAAGAAACAACTAAATACATACAACAACATTCAACCACATAAATAGTAACTTAGATGCATCATTCTACTCACAGTAAGAAGCATTAACCAAAAAAACATAGAGTAAAACACATAGAAGCTATATCAACATTTAAAATAAATAAACACAACAAATAAGAACATTGATCTTATGAAATATGCAACCCATTGTAGAGGATGGAAGTTCCTCCAAACCATAGACTTTTTTTTCTAGTTCTCAATAACAATTCATCCCCGATTTGGGGCTATGAATCCACAAGAGATAGTAGTCCCTAAGGATGGCTTAAGTCCCCCTCTCAGTAGTCAAATTCCCACAACTAATTCTAGTCTCTTCCCCACAACTTGAACCCCAGTGATGGGATCCCCCTTCACTGCTTATAGTCCCTCAGGCCTTCCCACTCCCCTATATGGCTCTATCCAAGGTTGGACAAGAAATATCTTTGTCGGGACTACAATAATCCACAACTACAATAGGAATTATCACAACAACAAAACACTTTCTTCTCTTGACAAATTATTTAAAAAAATGTACTCAGAGTCCCATAGCCTCTCCTCCCATGAAATTATAGCTCCTAATAGCTACCATACATGCCCATTGTGGCTATCTTCAAGCTTCAACACTCCAAATTCTCTTGTTTTCTAGAAATATCCATGTAAAAAATGCTCTCCACGCAAAAACGTGACTTTCTAATTCTACCCCCTATACCCATATGAATTTCCTCTCTTTATCTTTCTTTCTTGACTTACACTCTTGCCAAAGTTGATTGTACTCATCCCTCGTGCTCTCAATAACTATGGGATGTGACTTCTCACACCCACCCTCTTACATCAATTCAATTATTGGATTTAGAAACACTCAATCAGAAAATGGAAGGTTCATACTAAGGATAATTTAGAAATAAATGATTTGGGTTTAATAAATATGTGTAAACTCTCCTCCTTTGACTCCTTCCCTCTCTTATGGAAACTAAGCCCTTAAATCACATTCCTTGTCCATTTGTAGTTGGCGATACATATGATTTATTTTTTTCAATTTACATCATTTACATAGTACATCGCTTGGCCCATGTCCTTACATCACATTTACAATACACATATCTAGTTTTGAGTTTGAAAGCGGGGATGTTACCTTCCCCTCCCCCTACAAACTGCATTGTCCTCAGTGCACATCACCATACAATTTACACATTGACATATATAAAATATTACATCAAAATACTTTGATAATTCCACAACTTAATGACTCATGCAACAATTCCAACAAACACCTCTATTTTCCCCTCAACCTGCACATCCCAAGGAATGGGGTACAATATCAATTGTGTATAGAGAATCCTGGGGGGGAAACAATGCCACACATATCAAAAGGTGTGTATAAGCATGTGTCACACAATCTAAATGTTAGAGTTGTGCCCATACATTCCATCGTTGAGGACTTGTCTCATATGCAACATGTGATGCATCCTTAGAGGTGATTCAAAGTTTCCCCATGCAATAATTTTCATTGTTATCCACTATAGGAGCTACTAACTCCTTGAATCATATTGTTATCAAGTTTGACACCACATATGTGAAGCCTCGTTAGCCTTATCACATATCTCTCTCGATGAATATTGTGTACATGAAACATGTTGTTGGGAGGAATGTCGTTGATGAAGGTGCTTCGACATGTGTAATTCCATTTCTGGTTGGAAATCCATAAGATATCCTAAGCTTTCTTTGTATCCCACACTATTAATCGTGTTTGATGGAATAGTATTTAGGTCGCACGGTCTCATTTCCTCCTTCCTTGTCCAGTTAGGGGGGGAATTCCTTTTCAGTGGAGGTAGAAGTAGTCGACACTTTGCTCAACTATAATTGTTTTTTAGGAAGGAGTTGGAATTATGAGGTGAAGGATATTTCCTGATCAGTTGTTTAATTCTTGTGCTTCCCTCATGAAGGGAATATTGTAGTGATCCACGGTCCCATTGATAGAAAAATATGAGACACAAACTGAGAGAATTGGTGTTGGGATGTGTCCTTCTTTGATGGGAAATTTTAATTTCCCAGCACCAGTTTCATATATTCGTGCTACCCTAGTTGGATACCAAAAATCAAGCCCCTTGGTCCCCATTGCACGGGTAGTTTTCTTTAGAACTATGTATTTTGAATATCTATGGGTGTTACCCTCACCATGCAAATTAGTTGAAGGTCTTGTGCATGCCGAGATGGCCATGCCATTGTCTGCAACATAGATAGCTTATCAAGCAATCTAACAAGATTCTGAAGATTATGATCTGTCTCCTTCATGGACAAAAGAGGAAGATCAATTCTTCAACTTAACTTGATTTCCTTGAAAAATTATTTTCTTCTAAAGAATTCATTAGAGAGGAAATGAAAGGGCCAAAATGACCATGGCAGGATTTGCATCATCGATCATACTTCTTTCCAGAACTCAGTTGAGTCGAAGCTAGAGAATTTTTATTAGTTGTGAGTGGAGGTGTTGATCAATCTGTGGACCCTTTAGCAAAACATGGTTTTTATGCTGAAGGGAACATGGCTAATGTATCAAAAAAAATTCTATCAACATCTTCAAGACCCCTGGCATTGTAGAAAACATTTTTTTTTATGCAGACTATTCTACTGAAGAGATCCACCTGTACACCTCTTTGTTCAAAGTGTTCCGCAATGTTTTTGTTTGGTCCTATGAGAAAATCTCAGGCATTGACCCTCGTATTTTCAAACATGAGATTCATACTTATGATAATTCTAAGTTTATTTAGAAAACGTTATGACCCGTAAATCCTAGGAAGGTGACATCTATAAAGGCTAACGTAGAGAAGTTGCTTAAGGTCGATTTCATTTACCCGATTCCTCTTGCTGAATGGGTGTCAAATACCATTCTTGTAGGAAAGAAGCAAGGAACCATACATGTCTATATGGATTTCCATTATCTAAACAAATATTGTTCAAAAGACAACTTCCCCACACTCTTTATAGATCATATTACTGATGAGCATGCTGGGAAAGAAAAAATTTCCTTTATGGATGGATTTTTTGGGTATAGTCAGATTCAGATTTGGCCCAGGGACCAACATAAGACTATGTTCATATGTCCTTGGGGGAATTTTGTATATAATAAAATTCCTTTTGGCCTAAAAAAATGTTGGAGCTACGTTCCAGCAAGTCATGTCATTCTCTTTACATGATTTAAAGTATATCGTTGACTCTTGAGTCATACATGGATGACCTCGCCACTCTCTCTTGCAAGAGAGAGGATCATCCAGCAGATCTTAGGATTATCTTTGAAATATTTCATTGCCATTCTATTTAGTTGAACCTGAAAAAGTGCATCTTTTGCGTCATTTCAGGCCATCTTATGGGTTTTATCGTTTCCAACAAGGGGATCATGGTTGATCCTTTGAAGGTTGAGGCAATAGTTCAGTTTCCTCCCCTGCGTAACATTTTTCAATTACAAAGTCTTCAAGGAAAGGTTGATTTCCTTCGATTTTTATAGAAAACTATGCCAATATCACCAAGGGATTTGTGTTCTTGTTGAAGAAAGGAGTGTCTTTTGTTTATGATGAGTTTGCACAATGATCCTTCAATGTTCTTAAGAACATTCTTATGTCTTCCAATCTTCTTATTCCTTCAGACTATAGAAGGGATTTCTTGCTTTATATTGCAACAAAAAAATCCACAGTCAGAATGGTGTTAGTCCAGGAAGATGACAAACTCCAAGAACATGTCATCTATTATCTCAGTCATGGTCTAATTGGGCCAGATATAAATTATTACCACATCGAGAAGCTAGTTTTTGCAGTTGTTCACACTATCGAAAGATTGTGACATTACATTTTACTACTAAAAATCGTTGTAGTAGCGAATGCAAATCAATTTTAATATGCCCTCACATGGTGTGTAATTGGGTGAAAACATAATACTTGGATTCTCATATTACAAGAATTTGACTTGGACTTTGTATCTTTTAAGTCTAATAAGTCATTGGTTTTCATTGAGTTGATGTCAGAGTTTCCTCAGGAAGATGAGGAAACCATTATTATGAATTTGTTTCTGGATGAACATTTGTTCCTTACCGCTTCTATTGATCCTTGGTATGTGTTATCGCATAAATTGTAGGTTGGGAAAATCTCGACCCAATCCACAAAATGGATAGAACTATGGGAGAGTCTACCCATTGTCCCCTGAGATAAACCCTACCCTAGTTTTAGTGAAGGAGAAATCCTACACAAAGGGGGAGTCCTGGGTGACCCTAGGGGGAAATGATATGGAAAGTGAGTTTATGGAATATAATTCCCCTATAGGTCAAAATACTAAGTGGAAAGTGTCTTGGGAATGAGTCTTGGAGGTAGTTGAAGATAGGTGTACCAGCCTGAGACACAAGAAAATACAAGTGTTTTAAACAAAATATACAATGGAAAAGCAAGTGAATATTTTTTTCCTATATAGAAGAAGTAAAAAATTATATAATTCAGAAAGTAAATGATAATCAAAGATGCTAAATAAGTCACTAAAATCCTAGTTAAATATGCAATATATAATCTAGCAATGACTACTATAACTCATATGTGATAACACGAGACTTTAGAAAAAAATGTAGGGATGTTCAAAGATGTTATTGCAGAGATATTATAACAGCCTTATGTATGTAGAAAAAAAAATTTACAGAAAAAAATTCCAACCACCCAAAGTTGCAAGTAAAACACCCAAAAGATGCACAATGTAAAGTAGATTATTATGGAAACCTTCTAACAAATTTTGACAGTTGAAAAGAGAGCAAAAGTAAAAGTTTGAGAGGAATTTTTTGCAGCCCTAATGGCTGTAACTTTAATTTTGTAACAACAATAATATATATGTGTCTAAATAGGATGCCCTAGTGGCTCAAGAAAGATATTAGGGACACCCCTCTTTCTAAGCCTCATCCAGATCAGTTAATTAATTCTTTCATCCTCATCCCAATCAGTTAATTGATTCTTTCATCAATCAATAGATTTTGGTTTCCCGAAGGAGAGGCTCTATAGTTATGGAGCGAACTTCCTTCACGTGGTTGTGGTTCCTTTTTCTCCTTTCCTTCACCTACGGTTAACCCTACTCCTTTCTGTCCCCGATCTGACCTTACCCTTCTCCCCTTCCCCGAAGATCTCTCCCTCTCCCTCCTGACCATGGAAGACTTCCTAGTTACTGCGCAATTTACTAATGGCATGGAGACAGTTATGGCAGATGTCATGGCAGCATATTTCTTGGAAGGTGGAGGACCACCTAAATAGTTGGCGAACTCTGATGACTTCCCTTCCGCTCCTCCCCAGGTCAAATCNCTCTTCTTGATGGACTATTGTTCGAAGATTTTTCAGAATCGTGGGTGACCAAGTCCACTAGCACTCCTGCTTTTGTCTTTCCCCCACTAAGTCTGCCTCACGCTATTGATCTAGAGTGGGTAAAATCCATAACAGGAGGTCTAAATTCTATGTAACTTACCCTCCCTTGCCAACCCACTAGCGTGTAAATGTGTTGAACCTGCACAGAATAGATCTAGCTAAAAAATAATACACACATTTGCAGATAGAATTGGAAAAAGAAGAAGAAGGAGAGAAAGAATGGAAGAATTCTCATTAACCGTTATGAATAATGAATAATTTACACATGATATACTCTATATATCTCAATGAGTTCGAATTGAGGTGAACCAATTCGCCATAGTGGTGGTCTAGAGTGATCTGGACACACACCAGTAGTTACAGGAGTGAACTGCCACCTATTCTAGTCTCTCAGGCAGTTACGGGAGTGAACTGCCACCTAGTTGATTTAACTAGTCAACTAGTCTTTAGTTAACTGACTGAACAGAGAGTAGTGAGGAGTTAACTGAGGGAATCAAGGCTAATATGCCACTCTGGTGATGATACCAAGGCAAGGTTGAATTATCATGGTGATTATCCCAATGTTCCATGGTGATGATCCCAATGCAACATCCAAACTCAACTCAACTAGTCAAACTGAAGTGTGAACTGAAAGAGAATATTCTCCAGGTGGAATATTCTCTCATAAAATATAGGAGACTGGATAATGAATAATTATGACTAATAAACAAATAAAAACCTTAGGAAAAATAAATCCTAGGCGTGTGTGAAGTAACTCCAACATAGCGAAGATACCGTCCCCCTGGTCTTTTCTGAGTCAAGACTATTTGCAGTTCCTTTCACCTCTTGCAAGGGTTTCATCATGGCCTGGATAGAACCGGATGATTATAGTGGTTATGAACAGTATTTATCCACTAGAGAGCACACAAAGAAGCCCTTAAATTATTTGGGAGGAGTTATCAAATGCAGAGAAACAGGGCCTAGGTTAAAAAGAAAAAGTTTAAAGAGCAAAGGAAAAATTGGAAACCTAGCTCTCAATGAAGACATGGAGTTCAGCCAGGTCACACATATGGAAAACCATTCAATTGTTGGGAGAGTGAATGTAGGGTCTTCGTGGTAAAAACCATTTGAGATTGGATGCATGATGCTTGGCAGGCCGAGCTCAATTATGCACCGGATCTGGTGGAATTAAACAGGAATTAGTACGCCTTCACCTTCTAGAACAGTGAACATTCCAAATGGGTACTAAGTAAAGCATGGAGTATCAATAACTCTCCGATGCTTCTCAAACCATGGAATCTGATTTTTTATGCAATCACAGAGCGCCTTGACAAAATTCTGGTCTAGGTAAGACTACCAACACTTCCTTTCCATCTATGGTCTTTTGAGTACTTCAAAAAAATTGGGAATTTCTTAGGAGAATTCTTGGATGCGGATATGTCTTATTAAGTAACAAAAAAAAGGAAGGTGGCAAGAATTTTAGTTAACTTTAATGTTAGGGAAGGTTTGGGGGAAGAGATGGATCTCACCTAGGGAGAATACACTTATGCCCAAAAATTGGACTATGATAACATTCCTTCCAGATGTCAAAGATGTCATCAGAATGGACATTTGATTAAAAACTGCAAACTCCCTCTAAGAACCAGAGGAACGGTGTATGGGAGGAATAAAGATTCACAGAAGAACATTGGCTCTTCAGCTCCTGATCCCTACTTACAAAAGGAGCAGGGTTGCCAAACAGAGTGCCTCACCGAAGCTTTGGCCAAAGATTTGGCCCAACCATGTACAGAGCTGGCTACCAGGTGCCCGATCCAGCATTTTCCAGTCCAGACAGAAGACTATTCCCTCCTGATCACAGGTACTTTCTCTAACCCTTCCCCCTTAATTGATGTTTTAATAAATAATTTGTATATTAAAAGTCCTGAGTGGTTACTCTCACCTACCCTTGCCCTGTTCCCTCCCTTGGCTACTTTCCAACCCCCCTTTCCACCTCCCTCCATGCCCCCCTCTTCCTCCCTCCCCCCCCAGCATAGCCATCTTTGTCTCCTACCCCTGCCTCAGATGAGTCCACTAATTCTTCAATGAACACCTCCTCAAGAAGATATTTCTTAAGATCTCAGAATAGAGAACACATAGGAGGTTTAGAATTAGACCCGACTCATAGAGAGAAAACTAGCAGAGGCAGGAAATCCTTCTTCTCAAAAGCACAGAAGAGAACCGGAATTGACTTATTAGCAGGGAAACAGGTCTCTATTGAAAGATCGCTTAGATCAAGGAGAACCCTTGGAAAAGGGCCTTGATGAAGTGTTGCTCTTTCAATTGTAGGGGTTTGGCTGGTCCACTCAAAAAACTAGCCCTAAAAAGGATGATTCTCACAGAACATCTGGATGTACTTCTCCTTCAAGAAACCTTGGGGGAAGGTGTGGAAGTTGAAAACCGACTCTCTTTACTTTTACCAGGATGGAGCTTCATTACTTTGGACTCTATTGGGAGATATGGAGGACTATCTATCGAATGGAATTGTCGCACTATAAAAATCCTCAACTCTTGGGGTTTTGAATCCGGACTTGGGATCACAATCTTCTCAAAAGAACTTGAAGATCCCCTCAATATTAAAAAAAATTATGCCCCTATCATAATAGAGGCCCTTACTGGGACGTTGTCTTCAACAAGTCCTTCCTAAAAGAAAACCACTTAATCCTGGTGGTGTAGACCTCCTTCCCTCAGGCTGAGATCTGTGCAGGATCTTCTCTGAACCACAACAAGGGTTAATTGAACTTCTTGTTTAAACCCACGAAGGATTTTGGGTCTCACGAGTTGGGCACTTCGAATGCAATGCCACAACCCTTGGAAATAGTCAAAATGCAAAATTTTGAATGGGATTAAGGTGTAGTCCCCCTCTTCAGCCCCTTTTCCAATATGACCACAGCCAAGCCTTAACGCAAGCACCTTTTGCAACTCACGACTTCGCAAGTTGGACTACAAAACTCTTGTGCTCTTCCCTTGTGAATCCCCAAAATGAGAAATGTCAATTAAGGTTGACTCCACCCAAAGTGGCTGGAGCATGCCACCTGCCACCTCTATTTACTCCGCTTACGGAGTGAGTTCTTGCCACCTGTCCACATGGATTTTTCAGCTTTCACAACTTGAGCGAACAACCAATAGTCGTTCCTCTTCCTCTATGTATTCCCGACTCTAAAATCATACCCTCGACGAGATCTATGATTGTGTGCCTCCCTCAATCCAATGGTCCTAGATGTATCAATATTTCTCAACCCGAAAGTTCGCAACTCTCAAGTCCAACCTTGAACTACTCCACTTCTTGATCCCCGATATGGAAAATTCACATATGAGGTCAACGGTCCTTGTTGATCTGGATCTAACAGTCACTACTCCTCCTGAGCTTATGGGTGTTGAAAGGCTCTCAGTTTTAATCCCTCTACTGGTCTATCAGATCCAATGGCCTACAGAACTTCGACACTTCCTCCTGAAGCGATTCCACCATCCGATTCTGATTCTCAAGGACTTTTGGACAAATGACTTGGCGTCCTTCCTCTTGAGCTTAACTCTCGCTAGACGATTCCTCCCTCTGTCTCCCTTTTAACTCTTCAAAGGTTCTACCCCTTTTGAGCTTTCGCTTATGAACTCAAGCCTTCCAAAATGGTCCCTGCAAGCACTCCTTGCGGCAAATTTCAAATAACCTCTGTTTATTTAGGTTTTTGGCTCTTTGCACTCTTTGAAATTAGAGAATTATTCAACTCCTCTGTGAATTTGAAAGAATTCATTTTCTTCTCCCAGCCTGTGCACACTTTACACGGATTTGTTCTCTGCTAGCACTCTTGCCTGTAAAGACACAATTTCAATCTCCTCTAAGAGTTCTGAGATGAAACTTAGAGCCTGGTCAATGCACTCCTTGTGAACCCTCCACTGCACTCTTTGTAGGAGTTCTCAGAAAGAGAAACAACTGAAACTCATTCTCCCCTTATCCAGAATTCAAGCACTCAACATATAATTCTAGATCATACATACACACATAGCATTGAAGAAAAATGCATACAAGGAATGCAAACAAGCCTGCAACATACCATTTAACAGGTGGTTCCAACAATCATAACAAACACATATTTTGGAATCAAAACTTTCTTCTATTAATTCCAGTGTTCCTGTACATGGAAAATAACAACTAAAATGCATAAAATTCTTTGTTCTCCTATATTCTTCTCTGCAGCTCTACAGCTTACGAATTATGAATTCTTATTACAAAGATACAAGGGTGAGGGTGTCTATCATTCGTTTTCCCTCCTATGCTTCTAAAACTGTCTAATCTATCATTTAAATCTACCTACTTGCATTAAACACACATAAATGTCTATTACATCCAACGGATAGGAACATACGCTCCAAAATCAGTTTGGATCTTCAATACATAAATGCTAATGCACTTTCCTCCTGTCCATTACATTGATGTTGTAGATTTTGGAATTCACAACGTTTTCACAAAAACATATTTAATTTCATTTGCACATCCAGCTGTCTCCTCGGTTTTAGGCATGCACTTGGGCTTTATACGATGTTCCTGTATCATACTCCCTCGCTTGAAAATTTTCATGAACTCCTGTTCATGATCTATTGCACGGTCTTTCCATGTCTTCAAATTTCTGCTTCATTCTCCTAGCTGGCATCTTCAATTAGATGTCCTTTCCACTTGATCAAGTATTCAAAATGCTCTTTTCTCCTGGTCTTTCTGCTAATCCTCTTGTCAATTATTCTTTCCATCTGTCTTTTCAGCTACAGGCATTTGTTTCGTCCATTGAATCTTTCCCTGTTCACCCTCTGCTCCTTCTTCTTCAGCTCTGTAAGGGTACAAATCTGTGACATTGAATATTGGTGAGATTCTGACCCCATCGGGTAATTCAATCTCATACACGTTTTCCCCAAATTTTCTTATGACCTTGCACGGTCCAATTTTCTTCATCTTCATCTTGTTGTATGTTCCCCTTGGGAACCTTTCCTTCCTCAAATGTGCAAGAATCAAATCACCAACTTCAAATTGAATTTCTCTCCTGTGTTGATCTGCTCTATGCTTGTACTCTTGACTTGAACTTTGCAATCGCTCCTTGATTCTGCTATGAAGCTCCTTCATTCCTTATACAAAGTCCTTTGCACTAGCACTCCTGAATTCATCTTGTTCTAAATATTTCAATTCAGAGACTCCCCTTGGCTACATTCCATATACAATCTAGAATGGACTCTGCCCTATGATTCTATTGAGTGAATCATTGTAAGCGAATTCCGCCTGTGGTAGAATGTGATCCCATTTACTGTGGTGTTCAGTCATATGAGCTCCTTAACAAATATCCCAAGCTCCTATTCACGACCTCTGTCTGTCCATCCATCTAAGGATGATATGTTGAGATAAAAGACAACTTTGTCCCCATCTTCTTCCATAAGGTCCTCCAGAAATGTCCTACGAACTTGGTATCTCAATCGGAAAAAATACTCCTTGGCAAGCCGTGGAGTTTGACGACTTCCTTGAAAAACAGGTTTGCAATATGAGTTGCATCACTAGTTTTCTGGCATGGTATGAAATGTGCCATCTTTGAAAATCGGTCTACCACTACAAAGATTGAATCACATCCCCTCTGTGTCCTTGGTAGTCCTAATATGAAATCCATGCTCACTACATCCCACGACATCTTTGACCTTTCTTTTGGCTCAGCTTCTCTTTAGCTTTTAGAGCCATCTGATAAGCATCTTATACGGTTCGGATGGTCATCATGCTCATCTCGTCCTAGATGTCATATCGCAGACCATTCATATACTTGGCAACTTTCTAATCATTTCTTTTCTGATGACCTTCTATGATGTTTATCCTATAGAACTCTTTAGTGTATTCTTTCACTGACATCAACTTTTGTCTCAAATTCCGCATCCTCTGAAACACATTTATTTGATAATCCCTGGGTATAAACTTGGATTTCATTTTTACAACCATTCTATCCAAGATCTTGATTTTTTGTTTTCCCTTGCAACATCTATCAGCCTGCAGTTCATCCCACCACAGTGATGCATGCCCTTTAAGTCTAGCAACGACATGTTTAACTTTCTTGTCTTCTTCGACATCCTCATAGTCGAAGTATTTGTCTAGAGATCTAAACCAATCTAGAAGCTCTTCAACATCTAGGTTGCCTTTGTACATTGGAATGTCCATTTTTTCCCTAGCACCTATCCTTGCAACAGCCTTGAATAGGCATTCTTCTGCAACATCTTCAACTGCAACTTCTTCTCCTTCATTTTCAGCTTCATTTTCACTTTCATCTTCGCTGATATCCCCAGCGTCAACTGTTAACCTCTGTGTTGTCTCCATAGCATCAAGTCTGGCATGTAATTCATGCATTTATCTTTCTACTACTGGATTAGGTATGGGCCTTTCTATTATTCTCAGCGGCATGTGTAAAATTCCTCTTTTCTCTCTGCTACAGAAAGCAAAGAATTTTTTCTAGGCTCTGATACCACAACTGGTGCAGACCTCCTGCCCTCAGGCCAAGATCTACGCAGGATCTTCTCTGAACCATGGCAAGGGTTAACTGAACTCCATGTTTAAACCCATGAAGGATTTCATGTCTCGCAAGTTGGGCACTTTGAATGCAATGCCACAGCTCTTGGCAATAGCCGAAACACAAAATTGTGAATGGGATTAAGGTGTAGTCCCCCTCTTCAGCCCCTTTTCCGATATGACCAAAACCAAGCCTTAACGCAAGCACCTTTCACAACTCAAGACTTCGTGAGTTGGAGCACCAAACTCTTGTGCTCTTCCCTTGCGAATCCCTGAAACACGATATGTCAATGAAGTTTGACTCCGCCCAAAGCGACGGGCACATGCCACCTGTCACCTCTATTTACTCCACTTACAGAGTGAGTTCTTGCCACCTATCCACATGGATTTTTTGGCTTTCGCAACTCGAGCAAACAACCAACAACCATTCCTCTTCCTCTATGGATCCCCGACTCCGAAATCATACCCTCGACAAGATCTATGGCTGTGTGCTTCCCTCGATCCAACGGTCTTGGTAGTATCAGGATTTCGCAACTCGAAAGTTTGCAACTCTCGAGTCCAACCTTGAACTACTGCACTTCTCGATCCTCGATATGGAGAATTCACATATGAGGTCAACGGTCCTCATTGATCTGGATCTAACAGTCACTACTCCTCCTAATCTTATGGGTGTTGAAAGACTTTTAGTTGTAATCCCTCCACTGGTCTATCAAATCCAATGACCTACAGAACTTTCACACTTCCTCTTGAAGCAATTTCACCATCTGATTCTACTTCTCAAGGACTTCTGGCCAAATGACTTGGCATCCTTCCTCCTAAGCTTAACTCCTGCTAGACTATTCTGACCTTCGTCTCCCTTTGAAATCTTCAAAGGTTCTATCCCTTCTGAGCTTTTGCTTATGAACTCAAACCTTCCAAAAGGGTCCCTCCACGCACTCCTTGGGGAAAAATTTCAAATAACCTCTGGTTATTTGGGTTTTTGACTCTATGCACTCTTTGAAATAGAGAATTCTTCAACTCCTCTGTGAATTTGAAAGAATCTGTTCCCTTCTCCCAGCCTGCTCACACTTTGCATGGCTTTGTGCTCTGCTAGCACTCTTGCCTGTAAAGACACAATTTAAATCTCCTTTGAGAGTTCTAAGATGAAAATCAGAGCCTTGTTAACGCACTCCTTGTGTACCCTCCACTCCACTCTTTGCAAGATTTCTTAGAAAGAGAAACAACTAAAACTCATTCTCCCCTTATCCATAATTGAAGCACTCAACATATAATTCTAGAGCATACATACACAGATAGCATTGAAGAAAAATGCATACAGAGAATGAAAACAAGCCTGCAACATACCATTTAACTGGTGGTTCCAACAACCATAACAAACACATAAATTGAATCAAAACTTTCTTCTATTAATTCCAGTGCTCCTGTACATGACAAATAACAACTAAAACGCATAAAATTCTTTGTTCTCTTGTATTCTTCTTTGCAGCTCTACAGCTTACGAATTCTGAATTGTTGTTACAAAGATACAAGGGTGAGGGTGTCTATCATCCGTTTTCCCTCCTACACTTCTAAAACTGTCTAATCTATCATTTAAATCTACCTACTTGCATTAAACACACAAAAATGCCTATTACATCCGGTGGATAGGAACATACGCTCCAAAATCAGTTTGGATCTTCAATACATAAATGCTAATGCATGTTCCTCATGTCCATTACATTGATGTTGTAGATTTTGGAATTCACAATGTTTTCACAAAAAACGTATTTAATTTCATCTGCATGTCTAGTTGTCTCCTATGTTTTAGGCATGCACTTGGGCTTTATACGATGATCCTGCATCACCTGGGAGGAGACTTAAACTTCTCTTGAGGCATTAAATAAGTTTGGGGAACCCATGCGATATCGGACCCCCTCTCAACCTACTTTACAAAAAAACTAGATGAACTCAATCTTCTAGACATTGATCCAGTTAAATTCAAACCAACTTGGAGAAAAAACAGAGTGGGAGAAGACACCATTGCAAAAAGACTGGATTGTTTTTTGATAAAGGATTCTTTTCTAGAAAAATCCTCTCAACTGAAACAATGGATTCGACATGGGGGAATCTCGAATCATTACCCAATTTTCCTTGAGCTCAGAACTGGATTGGAGAAGCCACCCATTCCTTTCAAATTCAATAGAACCTGGCTCAGTGACAAAACTTTTTTAAAGATGGTTAAGGAAAATTGGCAAATCTATAACCCAAGAAGAAATGAGATGGCAGGTCTAGATTTTGTAGAAAACCTACACATTATCAAAGAAAAGATGAAGACCTGGGCACATCAGAAGCTGCTAAAAGAGGATCTGGAACTGAAGGAACTGGAATCCAAATTAAACCTTTTTTCGGAAGAACAGGGTGGACGATTTGATACAATAAATGCCAAGTTAAATCTACTAAAATTGGAAGAAAGGAGAAACAGACTACTAAAGTAAAAAGAAGATACATGGAGACTAAATAGCAGATCCATCTGGCTGAAGAGTGGAGATGAGAACACAAAGTTCTTCCAAGCATATGCAAAAGGTAGAAGGTGCATAAACTCAATATGGCAGTTAAAAGATCAAGATGGAAAAAAGGAACATACCTTTGAAGGAATGGGAAAAATTGGGAAAAAATTCTTCCAGGATCTCTACAAAGCAGAAAACAAACCCACTATTGAATAAGTGATTTGAATGGTACAGTACTTTATGGGCTTTACTAGTGAGGAAGATAATAGAATTCTCCTGGAAAAGGTAACACTAGAAGAACTTAAGGATGTTCTGAACAGCTTTCAAAAGGACAAAAGCCCAGGACCAGATGGATGGACACTTGAGTTCTTCCTGAGCTTCTTTGATACTATCAAACAAGATATATTAAGCCTAGTTGAAGAGACAAGTATTTCTGGACAAATTCCATTAAGTTTAAACTCAACCTTCATTGCCCTTATTCCAAAAAAGTACAACTTGGACACCCTGGATGAATTTAGACCTATCTCCCTGTGCAATTGCATCTACAAGATCATCTCCAAAGTCATATCCAGAATACTTAAGACTGCACTTTTTGTCAAAATCGCCTTGGAACAATTTGGTTTCCTAGAGGGCAGGCGGATCCATGAAGCAATAAGAGTGGCACAGGAAGCCCTACACAACATAAATACCAGGAAGCTAAAGAGTGTGGTCCTCAAAATTGATCTATCCAAATCCTATGACAGGTTAAGTTGGCTCTATTTACGATTTCTTTTAATGCATCTAGGCTTTACAGTTCCTTTTATTAGGTGAATTATGTGCTATATTTCAACTGTAAATTTCTCAATCCTCATAAATGGGTCGGCAACGAACGTTTTTAGATTTGAAAGAGGATTAAGACAAGGCTGTCCACTTTCCCCTCTCCTGTTTCTCCTTGTCGCTGAAGGTTTAAGAAGGGCTATAACAGCTGAAAAACGATCTAGGTATTTTCCAGGAATCAACATTTCCAATACTCTTCATTTAACCCACCTTATCTTTGTAGATGACATCCTTGTCTTCTTTGTAGGAACTAGAGGGGAAGCTAACATCCTCAATAACACTCTAAAACTCTTCTCCAAAGCTACAGGAATGATTATTAATGAAGGAAATTCTACACTCACCGCCTTTTGCCTCTCAGAAATGGAAAAAAATCGCTACAGACTTCTCTTCCTATTTGAAGAGAAAACGATTGATGAAGGACTCAAGTACCTTGGATTCACCCTGAAACCAAATTATTATAGAAAGGAGGATTGGTCTTGGCTACTGAAGAAACTTGAAAAAAGGTTAATTTCATGGAGTCACAAATGGCTCTCCAGAGCAGGCAGATTGGTACTAGTTAAATTAGTATTGTAAGCCATCCCAGTCTTTTGGATGTCTCTGTCTTGGATCCCAAAAGGAACTTTAGAGGCATCTAGAAAACTCTCTTTCAGATTCCTGTGGAGTGGAAAGAAAGATAAAAATGTGACTCTGTGGGTAATATGGAAAATAATTGCAGTCCCAAAATCTTTAGGTGGGTGGGGATTAAAAAATATACATGTCTTCTCCAAAGCCTTAACAGCTAAAAGGGGTTGGTGCCTTATTTCTACAAATATCCTATGGACAAAGGTTGTCATCAAAAAATACATTGAACCAGAATCCCTAGAGTCTTGGATCAGAAGAACTAAGAAAACCTTCAGAGATGCCTCTTTGATTTGGAAGGCAATGATAAAATCTTTCCCTGTAATAGAGGGTGGTCTTGCTTGGAAGGTAGGAAACGGTCTTCGAGTCAAGCTAGGGACTGATTCATAGACAGGAAGCGAAGGAAAACACTTACTATCAGATCATATTCTAGCCACCTTAAAGCTAAAAGGTTTGAATACCTTAAACTTGCTTATTGACTAGACTTCCACTACACTTTGGGAACAAGGGTGGAAAACTGCCTCTACCCTAATGTTAACTTAGTAGAATTGGAGAATTATCAAAATGCCCTTTTTCGTTCACAAATCAAGATAAGAGAACAAGAAGACGAACTGGTTTGGGACAAAAATGATAATGGTATCTACACTCCAAAGGAAGGATATTCACAACTAATGCAAGACATCTTAGAAGCAGAACTAGTCTGGTGGTGGAAAAAGATATGGAAGATCAATGGGCCTGCCAAGGAAAAACTCTTATGGTGATGTGTGCTTACAAAAAAACCCCAACCTGGGATATATTACAAAAAATAAATTTTGTTGGACCAAGCAGATGCCCACTGTGCAAGACAGGGAGAGAAATGGCACAACACCTCTTTCTGGAATGCAATTATCTAAAATTGGTCTGGGCAGGAGTTTCAGGCACTCTGAAATTCCCTTGTCAGTGGGAAGGCCATACCTTAGAACAAGCCTGGAAGAATTGGTGGGAAAACTCCTCTTTCAAAACATACAGATTAATCCCTTTACTGATCACCTGGGGAGTATGGCTAGCAAGAAATGAAGCCATACTCAAAGAGAAGACTTTTTCTCCTGAGAAAACCTTACTAAATAGTCTATGAAATTTATCCTCTTTTCCCTCAAAAGAAAGAATAAAGAATAGAGTAATAAAAGAAATTTATATAGAAAAATCCACACCTTGGGGTTTTTTCGACGGATCTTATCAATAATACACTTGTGGAGGAGGAGGTTACTATACTTCTCAGACACGCACTACTTCACTTTAACTTCTGGATTGGGAGTTGGAACAAATAATTATGCGGAATCAATGAGCCTCAAACTTCTCATGGTTTTTTTCTCTTGAAAAAGACTGCAAAAAGTTATCAGTTTTTCGAGACTCAAAAAATGCAATAAACTGGATAAATGGAACTAAAAGATGTAATAATATCAGACTTGCCAATATTGTGGAAGATATAAAAGCACTGTAGAAAATTTTTGACTGATTTTCATGTCAACATGTCTACAGGGAAAGAAATAAAGAAGCGGACAGGGCTTCGAAAACGGGCACATACATGGAGATGGGCCACTAGAAGATCACATAGTTCATAAATGAACAAACACAGAAACAACAGATAATTTTTTTGTAAATGAATGTAAATTTTAAAGATCTACAAGATTTTGGATACAAAATCTATGAAGGATACTATGCAAACTGAAGTTTGTACTTAGTTCATTGTAGCATTATAGAATTTTTGGGAATGACTATGTAAAATCCCGTGGAATGAAGAAGAAAGAATCACTCGATATGAAGTATGAAGACATACTATATCACATAATATACCAGGAGGTGTATCTACAAAATGTAATTTTGATTATCTTAATGCAAATTACGCTTTTTTCTAAGGAAAAAAAAAAAGCAAGCTAGTAGGGCATATAATTGATTCCACTTCAAACAATTTGAAAATCTCGTAAAATAACATTACCTAATGCAAACAATTTATTTCTCCAATGCAAAATTCTGATTAGTTCCTTTAATATTTGGGTAAATGGAGTCTTGGATGTGTGAGTTATATCCACAATATCTCTAGGGGTGTAATCCCTTTTACTCCCTATGGCATGAAAATCAAGCTAAGGTAAATCTAGGAGGATGTGCACCCTTGTACTACTCCTAGCAACCTTGGTTAAAATGACTTGTCAAATATAAATGAGATGAAGTTTTGGAGGAGGGTGTATGCACTTATACTCCTCCTATGGTTTCAAAAAAGAATAGCATGGAACAAGAAGAAAACACTAATAAATGCAGAAATTTCCTTACCAATTCCACAAGATGCAAGATCAAACACTAGTTCACCAAAACATATCCATCCATAAGAAAGAGAGTAATCCTCCAAGAGCTGCACACCACCTTATCTCCACAATATACCAAGAGAGAGATGTCCAAATTTCCCAAAGAGGGCGAAAATTTCAGCCAAGTATCCTTCTCCAAATGGGAGAGCTATGTCTTTAAATGAAATGAAATGATTATTATTTATACAAATCTCCTAAAAAGTGTTTGTACACTTAATAAGGGTAAAACAAATAATAAGCGAGACATTTTCCTTTGTCTTTCCCCTTTATAACTTTGAAATTTAATTTGCACATAAGAAAACCCTAAAAAGCATGATGTCACCCTTCTAAGGAAATGTTTTGGCACTTGAAGCAAGTTGTTGAGCTTGGATATGAAACGTTGGGCCTCCAAAGGACTCATTATTGTAATCTATAGCCTCCTCCATCAAGATAGGACTTCTCCTCATCAATAAGTTCCAATTTTCAATCAAGTCAACACCACCACCACGAAACCCTATCCCCAACAAGACATCAAGCCCCAAGATGTCTTGTTGGGGATAGGAGAGGTCCTCTCAAGTATCTCTCAAGCCTCCAAAGGATATCATCATCATTCGGTGTGTAGGATATGGTATCCAATATGTGGGATTCTTTCCCCAATGAAAGCCCGAGCTAGGATTGTTCCTCCAAATCATCCACCAGTCAAGGTCCTGCAAAGATAGACAAGTGCTCCCTCCAAGGATCTAAAATTAAAGCATCATGGAAAGTAAAATCACATTTAATATAAGATCCATTCAAGAAAGTACATCAAAAACTACCTCATCAAATTAAACAGGTGTTGAAAGACCCTATTCAATTTGGAAAGTTTAGATATGGGAAGGTTGACAAAGTGACCTATTGGGTGAATCATTCCTTAAGTCAAAGAGTTTTTCCTAGGTGGAAACCTATCTAAGTCATGTGGACAAGATGAAGTGGATGGGGGGTTAAAACTTTTGGGCATTCGGTTCATGACATACAATGGTTTTTATTGTCAAATTTATGGGTGCCTTTGTAGAGGGTGTGTTGCACCTCCATTTTCAATGCATCCTTTTTCCAAACCCGTTTATTGCCTTTTTTTTTTTCTTTTTAGATGTTTCTAGGTTAAATCCAATGTGGGGATTCTACCTAATCATGAAAAATGTTTCCCACCTTGACTCTACGATGGTCACATTATGCTTCCCCAAGTTGAATAAAATGTGTGGGGATTCCACCTAAGCATGAAAAACATTGCCCACACACGCTCTACCTTGGTTGGAATTTTTACATTGTTGTTTTTCATGGGTCCCATTAGTTTCTTATGAGAGACATTTCATTTTCCTTGGGATGCCTAGGTGAACATATAGAAGGTTTATCATTGGATTTATCTTTTACAAAATACAAACCTCTAGGCCTTCAACCCCTTCTTCCCATGAAATGAGGTACAATCCCTTCTTGGGTCAATTCACCTGAAAATCCCAAAAGATAAGGAGACGAACAAGGGGTAAAGTGATGAAAAATGATAAGTATGATTGTGAGTGGAATGACGACTTGTCAAGGAGGAACCCAGTAGAAAAACCATCCTTAAGGGTGACCACTTACTAAGGATCAATGTCAACCACCAAGGTGAAACATGGAAAAGAGAATAACTTCCAAGAAAACATTCTATAATCAAAATAATATTTAAATCCAACTTCCTCAAATGCCTGAAATATTAAAGTGACACTTACCACAATACCTGACTTGTACCTCATGGATACCATCCTGATGAAATTGAGATTTGTGGTGGTGAAGTGGGCCTATTTCTGTGCAAGTGGACACTCTCAGCCATTAGTCTCTCAGTACTCCATGTCCGTAACCTGAGGGCCTCAAGACATAGTCTCCTTACTTATCCATATAAACTGGGGATAATAGTATGGATATATCCTAGTATATCTCCAAACTCTGGAATTTTGTTTGCATCATTCACAGGATGATTGACATCTAATTCTCCATCGGGTGAAGAATTACCTCATCATCAGTGACACTCTATCTCATCGTGGGGTCGATTCAATTCTTCGTCATTGCTTGAATCATGAAGAAGTGGATTATATGCTTAATGGTTTCCATTGTGGATCATGTGGTGGTCATTTATTTGGGTTGGCTACAACCCAAAAAATATTTTGCGATGGGTACTTTTGATTGATGATATTTAAAGATTGTGTTGAGGAGGTCAAGAGATATCATCCTTGGTAGATTTTTTCTCGGAAGATGTGCACACATCCTACTTCGTTATTTCCAATCATCACCTTTGGTCCTTTTATGATGTGGGGAATTTATTTCACCACGTACCACCCACCTTCATCTAGAAGGAATCGCTTTATCATTTTGGCCATCGACTACTTTACAAAGTGGGTGGATTCCATGCCTAGTTTCACAAACTACAATGATACACAAGATTTGTTTCTATTCAATCGAGTTATCACCAAGTTCAGAGTTCTGAGAGAAATTTTCACTGACCATGGAAATCAGTTTCATAAATAAATGATGTTGGAACTAGCATATAAATTGGGATTCAAGTAGAAACATTCATATGTTAAGCCCTAAATAGTGGCTAATTACCCCCTAATTGGGACATATTACATTAGTAATGTTATTTTATTTATGCTGGTTTGAGTCCATTAGTTGTAATTGTACCTCCTAGTCTCCTATATATACCAAGGAGACATTTTCATTTGGAATCATCTTTTATTTGTTCATTTATGTGGGGTATAAGGAGGTTTCCCCCTCGAAGAGGCTTATTACCTAAAATTCTCTCTTTTTCAAGGCATTGCGTACTTATTCTTAGGTTTTTCTATGATATATTGATATTTTGTTCTTAACATATGGTATCAGAGCTCAAGGTCTTGGGGTTTCACTGCTGCATCTGAGATACCTTGGAATTTTTGCTATAAATTTTTTTCAGCAATGTTTTAGAAGGCACCCTTTGGAGAATATTTAGTAGATGAAACAAGGTACATTGGTTTAAAATTTTAGCTCCTAATGCCTTATACTTTAGGAGGTACAACCTGTGTAAGATAGGGTTATGGAATCGTCCTGAATTGAGTAATCGCGAAATTTTTTCTATAAAAAATTTTCTGTAACGTTTCAGACCCTGAAATATGGAGAATATTCACAGAAATTATTAAGTTATCTATGATAAAAATTTCATCTTCTGTCTCATCTTACATTTGTAGATACACCCTGTGGAAGATAGGGTATTTGACTAGTCCTATTGAATAGTCTCAAGTAGGTGTTCCAGGTAAAATAATCATAAATTATTCCTAGAGTATCCAATTTGAGTGATACTAGCTACATTGGATAGTGGACAGTCTGTAGTATTTCTTTTACAAGTTTCATAATTTTATACCAATTATTTTGTGTGGGGCATTCTATACAAGTGATATCTCCTGTAAAGTCCAAAAATCAAGAAGTTGTGGGGAAGTTACCATAAATTCTACTTGGCACATCCAATTTTGATCAGACCTATGGCATTGCAAAGAAGAAATATCAAAGAACTACAAAAAAGGAAATTTCATACCCGAAAGGACCAAAATTTTAGAGATACAATAAAAGGAAGATTGTCTAGCAGAACCACCTAAAAATCAAGGATTAAAGTGATACTTGGCCAACATGCCACCACAAAAGGGAACTTATACACCAAATAAGCCTCCAGACAGTCCTACTTGGACTCTTGATGAAGGTGAAGAACTGTGTAGGGACATAAATGATTTACAAAAGAACACAGTAACAAAATATGAACTACAAGAGATTATGGATTCAACGGAAGCTAAGTTGGAGGTAATAAATACTAATATGGATGGTTTAAAAGGGGAGATCATGGAAGGATTGGGAAAATTCCTAATAGAGAGGACACCTGAAAGTGAAAATGTATCCCATGAAATTCATGATGAGGACACAAGGAAGATGAATCAAGAATGGAGAAACTCTAACTTTGGTTTGAAGACCAACCACTTTCCTAAGATCGATATGAGGAATTTTGATGGCAAGGACCCAATCACATGGATACTTTAGATGGAGCAAATATTTGATCTACATAATATGCCACATACACAAAAGGTACGGATTGCTTCTTTATATTTAGAACCCAATCAATTTGTGTGGTATCGATGACTTTGTTCTCGGAAATCACTCGTCACTTGGACAATTTTCACAGAAGAAATGATAGCACACAATGAGGATACAAGGAGAAATGCCTTCTTTATCCAATTAATAAATCTCAAGCAAAAGGGTTCAGTTACAGAGCACATTGATAACTTCCAAAGATTGAATATAAAGGTAACAGGTATTCCAAATGAGCACTTGATTGATGTATTCATAGGAACTTTAAGGGATAACATTCAGCATGAGGTTCTTCTTTGGGAACCCAAATCATTGGAGAATGCATTTAGGGTGGAAAGAAATCTTGAAAGTAAAAATATGGATATGGCTACTAGAAGGACTACTCCTAAAATCTATCGAGAGAATAATGTTCCTTCTTCTAAAACACCTCAACCTACTAGGTTGACACCTCAACAATTGGAGGAAAGAAAAGAAAAAGGTTTATTCTTTAATTGTGACAGCAAGTACAGTAAGGGACATAAGTGTGGTGAGAAGAAATTATTCTACATATATTGTGAAGAGGAAGAAGAACAAGAAC
>SNQJ01S0035483.1:85825-96973 GCA_010110895.2 Picea sitchensis | reverse complement strand
CCTTGGGGTTCTCCACACTCTTGGAATAAGGTGCCCAAACTGGACATGCATACATTTGATGGATCCAATCCTGCAAAGTGGGTCTCTCAAATGGAACAATACTTCTCCCTCCATAATATTTGGGAGGATGATACTAAACTCCATGTAGGGGTTTTGTACATGGATCAAGAAATATGGAAGTGGTGGCAGTGGCATAAGAAATGTTATCCGAGAAATCCCAATTGGAACATGTTCACTACAACAGTTTGTGCCCGTTTTGATAGGGAATCACATTTTTTTGGTAGACTCACCAAGATGCGCCAAGATGGATCAGTAACATATTTCATCATGACATTTGAACAGTTGTATATCTGGACGAAGGGATTATTTGATGAATTTTACCTGGAATATTTTATTAGCGACTTAAAGGAAGCCATTTGGTCTCATGTGAGCATGCATCATCCTACTACCTAGTTGTACACATGTCAATTAGCATAGGAAGCAGAGACCATCCTTCAGGCCCCACCCATGAGGGCTCTAGTTCTCAACCATCCTCACATAGGGGCTCACCCAGCTCTGACACAAACATTTATGGTCCAAAAATTATCTCCAATGGAAATGGTGGAATGTCACAAGAAAGGACTTTTCTACTATTGATATGAAAAATATTCACCAGGGAATAAATGTTGCGAACAAAATTTCTTCTAGATTGATGCATCTGCTTCATTTCCTTATGATGGCATCCTATCTAATGAGGCTCCTGACTTGGATGAGGCTCCACCAAGTGATCATGTGAAATCTCCTGCTATCGCCCCTGTGGAACCATAGGAATCCATCATATCGCTTCATGCACTCTCAGGTATTTCGGCCCCGCAAACCCTGAAACTCAAGGGCTACATCAAACATTGACCAGTGGTTGTGTTGATTGATAATGGTAGCACCCATAATTTTATTCATCACAGGCTTCTTGATGTGATCCATTTATTTTTCCTCCCTATTTCTATTTTTCATATCCTCATTGCTAATGGTGGTACTATGAAGTGTGGGGGCCATTGTGAGAATGTCAAACTACAAATGGGTGATTATACTATGAAAACCCACATGTTCTCTGTTTCCATGGGTGATTGTGATATTGTATTAGGATTGAAGTGGCTTCACACTTTGGGGCCAATCACAATGGAATATCAAGACTTATATATGAGCTTCACCCAAGACACTCACTCCTATACCCTTCATGGTCTCCAAGCAGGCTCTCCTGAAATTATCAGCTCTCACAGGATGGAAAAACAGTTGAAGAAATTCCACCATGGTGCGATTGCTCAATTTAATTCCATCTAGGTCACTGAACCAAAATCTCAGGTAGTTCATCCCAGCTTGCAACTCATATTGGACAAGTACCCCAAGGTCTTTGAGATTCCCACAACCTTACCTCCCTCCAGGGGTGAGCATGATCATAACATCCCTGACCTTATGGGAAGTCAACCCCCCAATGTACATCCCTATAGATATCCTTTTTCTCAGAAAAATGAAAGAGAAAAGATGGTACATGAATTACTGGAGGAGGGGGTAATTCACCCTAATACCATCCTATATTCTTCACCAGTGGTGATGGTCTTAAAGAAAGAAGGTACTTGGAGCATGTTCCCTGATTTTCGTGCCCTGAATAAACTCACCATCAAAGATAAGTTTCTTATTATTGCAATTGATGATATGTTGGATGAACTCCAAGGTGCCTGTGTCTTCACCAAATTAAACCTCGGCTCAAGCTATCACTAGATCCGCATGAAAGAGGAAGATATTATGAAGACTTCTTTCAGTACTCATGAGGACATTAATAATTCTTGGTCATGCCTTTTGGCCTTTGCAATGCCCCATCCACCTTCCAAAGTCTCATGAATAAATTATTGAAACCTTACCTTCAAAATTTTGTCTTGTTTTACTTTGATGACATCCTCATTCACAGTCATTCTTGGGATAGCCACCTCTTCATGTGGAAAAATTCCTTGACTTGCTGCAAGAAAAACAATTGTTTGTCAAAAAGACCAAATTTTCATTTGGATCCAGTGAAGTGGAATACTTGGGACGCATTTCCAGTCACGAAGGGGTAAAATTATGCCCAAAAAAGATACAAGCTATGCAGGAATGGCCACGACCCAAGACCTTAAAGCACCTAAGGGGTTTTCTTGGTCTCATAGGATATTACAGGAAATTTGTCCACCATTATGGAAAAATCGCTAAGCCATTGACCGACATTCTTAAGAAGAATGAATTTCATGGGACACTAGCTGCTAAGAAAGCCTTCATATACTTAAAGAGGGCCATGTGCACTACTCTTGTCCTCCCAATGCCTGAATTCAAAAAAACCTTTGTGTTGGAATCATATGCTTCTGAGACTGGTATAGGAGTAGTTCCCACACAAGATGGTAGACCTTTGGCCTTTACTAGAAAAGAGTTGAGTGGTCACAATATGGGTAGATCTATGTATGAAAAATAAATTATGGCCATTCTCCATATGGTGCACACCTGAAGTACATATCTCTTGGAACATCATTTTCAGATTAAAAAAAATCACCATGGTCTAAAACATTTTTTGGAGCAAAAACTATCCTCGCTAGAACAAAATAAGTGGCTAACCAAAAATGTTGGGTTATGATTATGAAATTATATACAAAAAAGGAAAATAAAATATAGTAGATGATGCGTTATCACACCAACATGAGGAATAAAACTCCCTCTTTTCCTTATCCTTACCGGTCCTTGATTGGATTGAAGAAGTACACCAAGAATGGATAACACATCTGACTCTCTCCAATTTAATTCAACAAATTCAAGAGGACCCTAATCCTCCCATCGAATACACTTGGTAGAACAATATTATCAGATATAAGTATCACCTGGTTGTCTCACCCTCCTCAACACTCAAGCCACGACTCTTAAATTAGTTGCACTCATTAGCTATTGCAGGTCACTCAGGCTTCCAAAACACATATGCTTGTTCCTGCCATTCTTTATTCTAGGAAGGCATGGAAAATGATATCCCTCACTTTGTCATAGAATGTGAGGTGTGCCAACGTAATAAAGGTGAATCTATCAAGTCTCTAGGTTCCCTACAACCCCTCCCAATTCCAACTTCTATATGGACAAATATCTCCATGGATTTTATAGTGGACCTTCCTAAAGTTGGGAACAAGTCCATCATCATGGTGGTGGTTGATCGTCTCTCTAAGTATGCTCATTTTTGTGCCTTACCCCACCCTTTCACACCAATACTAGTAGAACAAGTTTTTCTTGATCATATTTTCAAGTTACATGGCATGTGCACCTCTATTGTATCCAATCGTGACCCCACTTTCATAAGCACATTTTGGATAGAGATGTTTAAATTGCAGGGAACCCAACTGAACATGAGAAAAACCTATCATCCCTAGTATGATGTCCAAATGGAAGTGGTCAATAAATGTTTGGAAACATACTTGTGGTGTTTTTCTTTGGACAAACAAGACCCGTGGGTACAATGGTTCCCCTTGGAAGAATGGTGCTACAACACTTCTTATCATATGACCACTAAAATGACCCCATATGAAGCAGTGTATGGCCAATGCCAACCTACAATCACTACCTATATTCCAAGAACATCAAAGGTCTACTCCATTGATAAAATGTTTCAATATTTCACAACGACCCTCTCGACTTTGAAGGATAACCTCCACATGGCTCAAAATCACATGAAGCAACAGGCGAACCAATATCGTTCAAAAAGGTTTTTTCAGGAAGGAGATCAATTGTTTCTTCAGCTCCTATCTTACAAGAAAAAATCTCTTAAATCCCAAGTACATCACAAGTTGGCACCCAAATTTTATGGGTCCTACCAGATCATCAAGCATATTGGTTCAATAGCCTACAAATTATCCCTTCCAGCTACTTCCAAAATCCATCTGATGTTCCATTTTTTTTGTTTGAATAAAGTAGTGGGACAGAATTGCAGGGTCCAAACCATCCTTCTGGAATTAGATGAAGAAGGATCCCTTTGGCTCCAACCAAATGAAGTTCCCAATCACCGTGAACGTCAGTTGCATGGAAGAACTATCAAATAAGTGTTGATCCACTGGAAGGACACATCACCAGAGGATGTGACTTGGGAACCAACGATTATACTCCAATAGTTTATACACCTACATCCTCGAGGACAAACCTACTTTTGAAGGGGGAGGGCATGTTAGGATATGATCATAACCCCTCTCCATGGGTCACTAGTTAGTAGGATATGTTCTCTATGTAATAAATGATGGAATTAGTTAATAAGGCCTAATAAATAAAGGATAATAAGTCAATGTAAGAAGACCTAATAGAAGCTTCCTCTTCTAGAAAGATCTTCCTCTAGAATTTTCCTTAGAATATAGAATTAGTATAAATAAGAGTAGGAGGCATTGGATATTTTTGTTTTGGATATTAATGTAATAGAGATCTACTCTTGTAGAAGTTTCCCCCTCGAAGAGGCAAGTGAGCATTGCTATCAATAATAAAGGTGCTCTTTCTGGTGTTATTCTAGTATTGTTCTGATATTGTTATGGATATATCATTGTTGTTCTTCTATTTCTTGTTCAATATTTATGTTCTGCATATTATATTATATCTATAATATTGCATGACGTTTCCTTGTCCTAATCGTAACCAGAACAAGGTCACCCTTGGAAAATACCCTTGGAATATAGACTTGTCAACTAATACTTAACACACTTTCTGTGAGTCTCGTTCGCAGTAGTAGAATCATGACGCTTCTCATAAAGATGCTCTAAATGAACGAGATGCACTTCTAAATATGTCATGTTAGGAAGAAGCTCAATCACAACCTTCAATCAAGGAATTTCACATTCAATTGGTATGACTGCTGCCACCCTGTGAACAAGTTGGAAGGACGAGAATCTTGTGGAAGTCGTAACTGAGGTCTGATACACCCATAACACTGCATAAAACATAAAATTCCAAATTTATTTACTCTTGTTGACAGTTCATTGAATTATGGTCTTGAGAGACTTTTTTATGGCCTCTGCCTAACCATTTTCTTACGGATAATACGAATATGAATGATTCTACTTGAATTCCAATTTATATTCTAGTTCCAACATTAGTTATTTATGAAAGTGATTTCCATGGTCAGTGAAGATTTCTCTCAGAACTCCGAACTTGGCTGTGATAACTCGATTCAATAGAAACAAATCTTGTGTATCACTATAGTTTGTGAAAGTAGGCATGGAATCTGTTAAGAACCAAATATCAATATAGCATAGAAAAACCTCAGAATAAGTACTCAACACCTTGGAAAAGAGAGAATTTCAGGTAATAAGCCTCTTCGAGGGGGAAACCTCCTTATATAGGACATAAATTATAATAACCCAAGGTCGAACCCCTGCTAAATTGTTATTTTGTTTATAGGTTGGTGAGCCAAGTGGTTATAAGATGAGAGACTTATGTTTTTATTAGGTTGGTGAGCTAGATGCCAAGGCCAATGAGCCTAACTTTGTATATGTAAATATGCAGATCATTAATAAAATATAAACATTGTTGCGTGTAGACTGACCACGAAGAAAGAGTGATGGGGGACTAAGCTTCCACAAGGTGGGTAATGGAAAGGGGGTTGAAAGGTTGGAAAGAGGGGCTAATATTAGGGGCTTAAGTCCTTAAGAACAATAATTTATTATTATTCCAAAGCTGTGTAAAAGACATATTTTTATCCTAAGTCCTAGGAAAGGCAATGTGTGAAAAACGAAACACATGCACCTCCAGGAAGACAAGTGTCAACCTGGGCGCATGCAATTAAATCTGCAGAAGTCAGTCGTGTTGGAGGTTCACTCCTATATTCTATCATCCTCCGTCTGAGTTCTCGGTGGCATCTGAACCATTTACCTCTACATCTGCATCTGCATATGCTCACGCACCTCTCGAATCAGTAATTCGTGAGTCCAAATGCGCTGGAGTTCACTCGCCATTCCCGATTCCTATGAATTTCGTCTGGCCTTTGCATTTTTTACCTCAACATACCCACGCATACCTGAGAAATCACCCCATGGGAGGAAAAATTGACCTGTGTCATCCTTGAACCCATCATATCTGCTCTTGTAGAGAGTCGAGTTCATACCTGGACTGTTTGGGTCACTTCCCTTTGTTTTCCTGAGTTGTTTTGACCAATTACCATTGCAGTCACCATACCTTTCTAGAATTGAGTCAAAAGTGCCTGAAGAAGTGGATTGTCAGGATCGTGGTAGAAGAGGCAGGTTGTCAGGCCTGTGAGAAGCTCTCTCCAGGTGAGAGAGTTTGTTGGGAAGTGGTTTTCTCTCAGAGAGAGTCCAACACCAACTACGGAGCTTTGAAAATTCCTGATCCATCCTGTTGTCGAGACCCTGAGAGGGAGGTGAAGCAGTTGATGGACTGTGTGACAGTGAAGGTGTATACTCCTGGGTGGAAAATGCATGTGGGGAAAGAGAGTCTGTGAGTAGTGGGCGTAAGAAGGCTCTTGGAGAGAATCCTTCTGGTTTCACTGTGTATTTTTCCTGTAACCTCAGCCTAGTCTAGGATTCCCTTGCCTTGGTTTGAGCTTAGTTCCAGCTTGGGGGTGACCCACTATTGAGCGTGATGAGCGGAGTGGTCTAAGGTTGGGAGGTTCATGGAAGGTTTTCACGTAGTTGGTGGTGTTACTCTAGTTGAAAAGATAAGTATCATTACTGTTCTTAAATTATATGTTATGCATGTTTGTAATAATTGAATATGATCATGTATTCTGTTGCGTATAAGAATGGTTGTCTATTACATTTGAATCTGTATGGAAGTAGTAACTTTGTGTTATATGTTTTATTTCAATTAAAAATCATGTTAGATATATCTATGTATGTATGTGTTTCCGTGTGGTAGCATTGCCCAGCCTGTTGGTGGCCAGATATGTTACAAATTGGGATCAAAGGAAAGGTTTCAACGTTGAGCCTGGATGGGATGGATAAGTGGTCTTTGGACCCAAGGTTTCGAGTTGAAATCGTGTCTGGAGGGACTAATTTCGGACCTCAAAACCTTCCTGAGTACCAAGAATTTAGCTTGACCATGTTATGAAACTCAGGAGGAGTAGCGGTATTATAAAAACCACAACAAACGTGGTATTGGGCCACAAATTAATGTGGAACTTAGGATCTGTTTGGGAAAAGGAGTTTCCTTTACAACCGTCAGATTCAGAGAAGGTGCAGCAAGGTTATCCTGGAATCCTTTCAGAGTTCGGAAATTAGGAGAAGTGGAATGCACGGAGGCACAAACTTTCGAATTACTAAAGCTTTGATGTCCTGGAAGAGATCTACACTGTAGATCTGAGGGGAGAGATTGACCATTAGATCTTGAAAAGTTGCGCACGGGTTAGTTGCAATAACCCTTCAGAATTTGCAAAATAGAAACATTTGAAGTGAAGAGACATTAACACCTTCGAAGCAAGGAACCTCGAAGTGGATCTTTACCATTGGTTGTGGGAGATATAAGGACCGTCGATTATCTGGGGAGAGTCCAGAACGACGACAATCGGGAGAAGGGGAATGTCTTGATGCACAAACTTCCAAAGCCCGAAGTTTTGAAGTGAAAGAGTAGACGTGGTGGGGATGGATGATGTTTCTTGGGGTGATGAGGACCTTCCTAGGCGTACCACGTGTCATCACCTTAGTTGGTGACAGTTGTACTATGTGGGCCCGAAGGATAGAGAAGTCAAAAGTTCGAAAGTCACGAGATTAGAAGGGAAGCAAGCGTGAAATATTCCAGAACCTGAAGTCCTGAAGCTTCTATGACAGAATTTCCACAGTGAGTGTCAGCCATTGGATGTTGGGTAGACATGGACCATTGATCCACCATACTTCGCAAGTTCATTAATTCAGAACTCCAAGAGTCTGTTGTGATGTATTATGAAGACTTTGGAACCCAAATTCCTGATTAAGCGCCTATCAATATAGTTCTTGTCCATAGTCCGTGGTCGTAGGGGTTGGAGCTAAGAGAAAAGGGCTATGGCCTAAAATTGTTACAGAGCTGAGTAGAACTCAGAAAATTCATGAAATCTGAACGTTTCTTAAAACAAATTTGGTTTATGAATTCTGTGGGATTTGTTAAGGAATGATGGCCTAAAAAAATACTTGGAAAGAATTCAAGAAGTATTTTGAAAATAAATACTTGACTAAAATATACTATGACAGAAATATGAAAGAGTTCTTTGAACTCAAGATGGGCAGCATGACCATTGATGAATATGAACGAAGGTTCTTGGAGTTGTTGAAATATGTTCCCTTCATTAAGGATGAGAATGTCAAAATTCAAAGGTATATGAGTGGACTACCACCTTCCATTGGGGACAATAATCAGTATGATGACCCTAAGACTATGGAAGAAACTATAAGAAGAGAGAAAGCCTTATGTGAACAATAAAGAGAAAAGCCTACTTTTCGGAAGGCTTGGGATGACCATAAGAAGTTTACAAAAGAGAAAAGGCAGAAGGGAAACAAACCTCCCTTTTTCAGAAACAGTCCTCAAGGAAATCCATCATTTAGAGAGCCGAGAACAACTGACATAGGGGAGCAAAGGCCAAGGCAGATGCCCATTTAGTGTTGGGGTTGTAAGGGAAACCACAAGTATAGAGACGGTCCCCACAAAAATGGAAAAGTGAGATTCGTCCATAATGTTCAGCAAGCTGAAACAGTGGAGGACATGGGTAGTAGAGTACCCAGGATCTACGCAGCCCTGGACAACAAGCAAGAAGAATATTAGTCGCACATGATTGAAGTTGAAGGTATGATCAATAACCCCGCCTTTACTATTTTAATAGATTCAGGGGCTATTCATAGTTATATAGACCCTAGGGTGGTGGAAAGTTTGCAATTTTCGAGAAGAAAACATGGAAAATATTGGTTAGTACAACTGGCTACAGGAACCGAGAGAAAGGTTATGAAGTTGGTTAAGTCTTGTCCAGTGGACATGAATGGATTGAACACAAGGGTTGAATTGAACATTCTACCTTTAGGTTACTATGACTGTCTAATTGGGATGGATTGGTTGGATCAGCACCATGCCATCCTAGACTATCATAACAAGGCATTCACTTGCCTGGATGAGGAGGGGAATCGAAAAATAGTCCAAGCAATTCCCAGAGTTGTTTCTATCGGGGAAATCTCAACAATACAACTGAAGAAGTGTTATACAAAAGCATGTCAATTATTTGCAGCCCACATGGAGGAAGAACCTAAGGATAAAGTATCAAAGATCGAATATCATGCGGTACTAAAATATTTTGAAGATGTATTCCATGAGGTATCCGGATTATCCCCGAAGAGAGATATTGAATTCTCTGTAAACTTGATTCCTGGAGAAACTCTAGTGTCAAAAACTCCTTACAGAATGAGTACACCAGAGATGAAAGAACTGCAATTGCATCTTGAAGATCTTTTGAAGAATGGGTATATACACCCAAGTGTGTCACCTTGGGGAGCCTCGGTCCTTTTTGTGAAGAAGAAGGATGGGACATTGAAATTGTGCATCGATTTCAGATAGTTAAACAAAGTGACTATTAATAACAAGTATCCTCTGCCGCGGATCGATGATCTCTTTGACCAGTAGAAGGATACTAAGATATTTTCAAAAATAGATCTTAGATTAGGATGTCACCAGGTAATAATAAAGGATGAATAAATTGGTAAGACCGCCTTTAGAACAAGGTATGGTCACTATGAATTCACAGTGGTTCCATTTGGGTTGTCGAATGCGCCTGCTTTTTTTATCTGCCTAATGAATGGTGTATTCAAAGAATATTTCTACAAGTTTGTCATAGTCTTTTTGGATGACATTTTGGTGTATTCCAAGTTGGAGGAAGAGCATGAACAACATCTACGGATGGTGTTGCAATTTCTAAGGGAGCACCAAATGTATGCCAAGTTGAGAAAATGTTGATTTTATCAAAAGCAAATCCATTACTTGGGGCATATCATCTCAAATGATGGGATAGCCATGGATCCTAAGAAGATTAAATCCATTAGAGAATGGTCAGCACCGAAGAATGTGACAGAAGTTATATCCTTTAGGGGTCTAGCTGGCTATTACAGAAGGTTCATTGCAAGGTTCTCAAGGATAACTCACCCTATCACTTCCTTGTAAAGGAAGGTGAAGAAATTTCAGTGGACAAAAGAATTTCAGTGGACAAAAGAATGTGAGAAAAGATTCCAATGATTGAAACAACTGTTAACCAGTGCTCCAATCCTGAGGATTGTAGATCTGAATGAAGACTTTCTAGTGTGTACATACGCATGCAAAGAAGGGTTGGGAGGAGTCCTCAGTCATAATGGGTTTGTAATTTGTTATGAATCCGGAAAGTTGAAATAGCACGAAAGGAACTATGAAACTTATGATTTGGATTTGGTGGCCATCGTTCACGCTCTAAATAAATGGAGGCATTACCTCATGGGAAAGAGGTTCAAATAGAGAACAAACCAAAACAGTCTAAAGTATTTGTTTGATCAGCCTACCTTGAATGCTAGGTAGAGTAGGTGGTTAGAATTCCTTTGTGAGTATGATTTTGATATCAAGAATATCAAAAGAAAGGAGAACAATGTGGTTGATGCACTTAGTAGGAGAGTGCACAAATTGCATACTACAACCATTAGTATGTACCAAACTGATATTAAAAGAAAAAATTCAGAAGATGCAAATGCAGATTTGCAATACATGGATTTGGTAGCAAATCTACAGCAAGGTAAGATGCCATAGAAAGTGGAGAATTATAAATTGGAAACTGATGGAACACTTCTATACAAGAATTTTTTTTATGTACCTAACATCCAGGAATTGAAAATTATGATTTTGAAAGAAATGCATAATGTGCCTTATGTTGGGCACCTTGGATATCAGAAAACAGTGACAGTAGTCAAAAGACATTACTTTTGGCCAGGTATGAATAAAGAAAATGCAGATTACATCGCTAGATGTATGTACTTCCAGAAGGTTAAAGCTGAGCAAAGGAACCCAGTGGGGTTGCTGCAACCTTTACCAATTCTTGAGTGGAAGTGGGAGGTAGTGATAATGGATTTCATCACAGGATTTCTCAGAACTGGCAAGAAGCATGATCTGAAAATAGAAGGCTGACTTGTTATGCTATGCAAGCACCCCTAC
>SNQJ01S0035483.1:57191-74496 GCA_010110895.2 Picea sitchensis | reverse complement strand
CTCCTTTAGTAGTTTTAGAACCTTGTCAACATGCCACACATGATCCTCCCAAGACTTTCTATAGATTAGTATATCATCAAAAAATACTAATGAAAATTTTCGAAGGAAGGGCTTGAAAATGGAATTCATCAAACCTTGGAATGTGGAAGGTGCAATTGTAAGGCCAAAAGGCATGACCAAAAATCCATAATGGCCTTCACGAGTTTGGAATGTTGTTTTTGGGATATCTTCTTCCTTCATTCTAAGTTGATGATACCCTGAATGAAGATCCAACTTTGTGAAATAGATTTCCCCATGTAGCTCATCTAACAATTCATCAATGACGAGAATGGAAAACTTATCTTTAATAGTGATCTTTTTGAGCTCTCTATAATATGGACACATACACCATGAGCCATCTTTCTTGAATACCATTACCACCGGTGCAGAGTAAGAACTTTGGCTAGGTCTAATAATGACACCCTCTAACATTTCTTCAACCATGCGCTCAATTTCACTCTTTTGGGCATAAGGGTATCTGTATGGCCTAATGTTAGGAGGAACACTCCTAGGAATTAGGTGAATACCATGATCATTATTTCGAGTGGGTGGAAGACCTTTTGGAATATCTTCAAATGCTTTGGAATGCTTATCAATGATCCCTTAGAGATCTAGGGGAATAGATGGCTTAGATGTTTGAACATCTAAAGAGCATAGTTGTGCAATTACACCTTGATGCCCCTTTTTCAATAATTTTTTCATGCCATTGGATCTTATCACCTTACTGAGTTTCCCTGTGATACCTCTTAACTCAATTTCTTTTCCTTCCAATGAAAATTTCATGAAATGTTCTTGAAAATTAAAAGTTGTTGTTCCTAATGATTGTAACCATTGGATTCCTAGTACGACATAAGCACCACCCATGGGTATAGAAATCATTGGAATATTCATTACATATTCCCCCATAGTAATATTGATATTATTTCATTTTCCTAAGCAATTGATAGTTCCTCCATATTCAATCATGACTTGAAACTCTGGTGCTGGATATACAAAGAAATTGAGAGCTTTGGCTAATTTATAGTGAATGAAATTATGACTACTACCAGAATCAATTAGGACTATTACCTTTTTATTTTTTATATATCCTTGATCTTGAGGGTTTGAGGAGTGTTAATTCCAGCCAATGCATTAGACAATATCGTGGGAGTCAAATCTTCAGAAGAAATCGCATCTACATTTTCATCTTGAGATGGTTCTTGTTCTTCTTCCTCTTCACAATATATGTAGAATAATTTCTTCTCACCACACTTATGTCACTTACTGTACTTGCTGTCACAATTAAAGAATAAACCTTTTTCTTTTCTTTCCTATAAGTGTTGAGATGTCAACCTGGTAGGTTGAGGTGTTTTAGAAGAAGGAACATTATTCTCTCGATAGATGTTAGGAGTAGCCCTTCTAGTAGCCATATCCATATTTTTACTTTCAAGATTTCTTTCCACCCTAAATGCATTCTCCAATGATTTGGGTTCCCAAAGAAGAACCTCATGTTGAATGTTATCCCTTAAAGTTCCTATGAATACATCAATCAAGTGCTCATCTCGAATACATGTTACCTTTATATTCAATCTTTGGAAGTTATCAATGTGCTCTGTAACTGAACCCTTTTGCTTGAGATTTATCAATTGGATAAAGAAGGCATTTCTCCTTGTATCCTCATAGTGTGCTATCATTTCTTCTGTGAAAATTGTCCAAGTGACGAGTGATTTTTGAGAACAAAGTCATCGATACCACACAAATTTATTGGGTTCTAAATATAAAGAAGCAATCTGTACCTTTTGTGTATGTGGCATATTATGTAGATCAAATATTTGCTCCATCTAAAGTATCCATGTGATTGGGTCCTTGCCATCAAACTTCCTCATATCGATCTTAGGAAAGTTGTTGGTCTTCAAACCAAAGTTTGAGTTTCTCCATTCTTGATTCATCTTCCTTGTGTCCTCATCATGAATTTCATGGGATAGATTTTCACTTTCAGGTGTCCTCTCTATTAGGAATTTTTCCAATCCTTCCATGATCTCCCCTTTTAAACCATCCATATTAGTATTTATTGCCTCCAACTTAGATTTCGTTGAATCCATCATCTCTTGTAGTTCATATTTTGTTACCATGTTCTGTTGTAAATCATTTATGTCCCTACGCAGTTCTTCACCTTCATCAAGAGTCCAAGTAGGACTGTTTGGAGGCTTATTTGGTGTATAAGTTCCCTTTTGTGGTGGCATGTTGGCTAAGTATCACTTTAATCCTTGATTTTTAGGTGGTTCTGCTAGACAATCTTCCTTTTATTGTATCTCTAAAATTTCAGTCCTTTTGGGTATGAAATTTTCTTTTTTGTAGTTCTCTGATATTTCTTCTCTGCAATGCCACAGGTCTGATCAAAATTGGATGTACCAAGTAGAATTTATGGTAAATTCCCCACAACTTGTTGATTTTTGGACTTTACAGGAGATATCACTTGTATAGCATTCCCCATACAAAATAATTGGTATAAAATTATGAAAATTGTAAAAGAAATACTACAGATTGTCCACTATCCAATGTAACTGGTATCACTCAAATTGGATACTCTAGGAATAATTTATGATTGTTTTACCTGGAACACCTAATTGAGACTATTCAATAGGACTAGTTGAATACCCTATCTTCCATAGGGTGTATCTACAAATGTAAGATGAGACAGAAGATGAAATTTTTATCATAGATAACTTAATAATTTCTGTGAATATTCTCCATATTTCAGGGTCTAAAACGTTACAAAAAAGTTTTTATAGAAAAAATTTCGCGATTACTCAATTCAAGATGATTCCATAACCCTATCTTACACAGGTTGTACCTCCTAAAGTATAAGGCATTAGGAGCTTAAATTTTAAACCAATGTACCTTGTTTCATCTACTAAATATTCTCCAAAGGGTGCCTTTTGAAACATTGCTGAAAAAAATTTATAGCAAAAATTCCAAGGTATCTCAGATGTAGCAGTGAAACCCCAGGACCTTGAGCTCTGATACCATATGTTAAGAACCAAATATCAATATAGCATAGAAAAAACTAAGAATAAGTACTCAATGCCTTGAAAAAGAGAGAATTTTAGGTAATAAGCCTCTTCGAGGGGGAAACCTCCTTATACCCCACATAAATGAACAAATAAAAGATGATTCCAAATGAAAATGTCTCCATGGTATATATAGGAGACTAGGAGGTACAATTACAACTAATGGACTCAAACCGACATAAATAAAATAACATTACTAATGCAATATGGCCCAATTAGGGGGTAGATAGCCACTATTTAGGGCTTAACATATGAATGTTTCTACTCGAATCCCAATTTATATGCTAGTTCCAACATCATTTATTTATGAAATTGATTTCCATGGTCAGTCACAATTTCTCTCGGAACTCTGAACTTGGTGATAACTCGATTGAATAGAAACAAATCTTGTGTATCATTGTAGTATGTAAAAGTAGGCATGGAATCCACCCACTTTGTAAAGTAGTCGATGGCCAAAATGATAAAGCGATTCCTTCTAGATGAAGGTGGGTGGCATGTGGTGAAATCAATTCCCCACATCGTAAAAGGACCAAAGGTGATGATTGGAAATAACGAAGTAGGATGTGTGCACATCTTCCGAGAAAAAATCTAGCAAGGATGATATCTCTTGACCTCCTCAACACAATCTTTAAATATCGTCGATCAAAAGTACCCATCGCAAAATATTTTTTGGGTTGTAGCCAACCCAAATAAATGACCACCACATGATCCACTATGGAAACCATTAAGCATATAATCCACTTCTTCATGATTCAAGCAACGACGAAGAATTGAATCGACCCTACGATGATATAGAGTGTCACTGATGATGAGGTAATTCTTCACTTGATGGAAAATTAGATGTCAATCATCCTGTGAATGATGCAAACAAAATTCCAGAGTTTGGAGATATACTAGGATATATCTATACTATTATCCCAAGTTTATATGAATAAGTAAGGAGACTATGTCTTGAGGCCCTCAGGTTACAGACATGGAGTACTGAGAGACTGATGGCTGAGAGTGTCCACTTGCACAGAAATAGGCCCACTTCACCACCACAAATCTCAATTTCATTAGGATGGTATCCATGAGGTACAAGTCAGGTATTGTGGTAAGTGTCACTTTAATATTTCAGGCATTTGAGGATGTTGGATTTAAATATTATTTTGATTATAGAATGTTTTCTTGGAAGTTATTCTCTTTGCCATGTTTCACCTTGGTGGTTGACATTGATCCTTAGTAAGTGGTCACCCTTAAGGATGGTTTTTCTACTGGGGTCCTCCTTGAAAAGTCATCATTCCACTCACAATCATACTTATCATTTTTCATCACTTTACCCCTTGTTCGTCTCCTTATCTTTTGGGATTTTTAGGTGTATTGACCCAAGAAGGGATTGTACCTCATTTCATGGGAAGAAGGGGTTGAAGGCCTAGAGGTTTGTATTTTGTAAAAGATAAATCCAATGATAAAACTTCTATATGCTCACCTAGGCATCCCAAGGAAAATGAAATGTATCTCATAAGAAACTAGTGGGACCCATGAAAAACAACAATGTAAAAATTCCAACCAAGGTAGAGCGTGTGTGGGCAATGTTTTTCATGCTTAGGTAGAATCCCCACACATTTTATTCAACTTGGGGAAGCATAATGTGACCATGGTAGAGTCAAGGTGGGAAACATTTTTCATGATTAGGTAGAATCCCCACCTTGGATTTAACCTAGAAACATCTAAAAAGAAAAAAAAAGGCAATAAACGGGTTTGGAAAAAAGATGCATTGAAAATGGAGGTGCAACACACCCTCTACAAAGGCACCCATAAATTTGACAATACAAACCCTTGTATGTCATGAACCGAATGCCCAAAAGTTTTAACTCCCCATCCACTTCATCTTGTCCACGTGACTTAGATAGGTTTCCACCTAGGAAAAACTCCTTGACTTAAGGAATGATTCACCCAATAGGTCACTTTGTCAACCCTCCCATACCTAAACTTGCCAAATTGAATAGGGTCTTTCAACACATGTTTAATTTGATGAGGTAGTTTTTGATGTACATTCTTGAATGGATCTTATATTAAATGTGATTTTACTTTCCATGATGATTTAATTATAGATCCTTGGAGGGAGCACTTGTCTATCTTTGCAGGACCTTTACTGGTGGATGATTTGGAGGAACAATCCTAGCTTGGGCATTCATTGGGGAAAGAATCCCACATATTGGATACCATATCCTACACACCGAATGATGATGATATCCTTTGGAGGATTGAGATATACCTGAGAGGACCTCTCCTATCCCCAACAAGACATCTTGGGGCTTGATGTTTTGCTGGGGATAGGGTTTGGTGGTGTTGGCAGCCAATTCACTTTTTTATACTGTCCTTATAATCTTCCTACACCAGTGTTTTGCGAACCTTGATTTTCATCGCAATCTTTGGAATAAAACAACACTGCTATTTTTGCGCAATTTGCACACCTTCCGTTGTTCTCATTTTCACGACTGCAAGCGTGAAAACTTTGATTTCGAAGTCACATTTAAATCATCACTGGTCACTCTTGTCTATGTGTTCATTGCGTTTCGAATTTAATTATACTTGCACAATTGGTAAGGCTCCAAGATATTTACTCATTTGGCATTCTTTAATTGTTAATATGACTTCATTTTATAAGACTGTGATGATATTCTTATGATCTAGTTTTTGGTACATTGGTGTTTTGATGTTCTATAGTCGTTCATCGATTTCTTTGATACATTGGTTTCATGAAAACACATTCACGTTGTGGTTAGACCCTTGGTATAAATCATTTCATACATATTTGATATGATCGAACCCTTGGTGTTGATTTTGAATCATTATTTTGGTTTTAAAACTATGCTAAAACTAATGCTTGCACAAATGTTTGGTCGACTTACCATAGTTTTCATTGATTTTTTGAATAGCATAGTTTTTGACATACGCAATAGTGATTTGAATCATTATATGTGCCGTCGGTTGTACTGTGGGAAATGACCATTTTGCATGGGTTGAGCTAGCTCCACCACCCTCGCACATTCATGCATTAATGCCTTCCCCCTAACCCGGGTCACCTTTGCTAGTTTTCGGGTAAGCCTGTGAGCTTTTCGATCCCGCGAATGCCCTGTTGAAACCATTGCCCATTCACTCTACTCACTGAGTACTTCCGTCCATGGAACATGTGGGGTGTATAGAGCTAAATGGTAGCCAAACTTTGTTTCTATTCGATAATTCCCGTAAGGATTTAGAAAATGGTGGTTGACTAGTATTTATACAGAGGTTCGAGGGTTTCAACTTTTCGGTTGCCCAACAATTCGCCCTCACCTTCGACGGGTGCAAGGCTAAGGTCGGAGACATACAACTTAATCTCAATAAGGAATTCGTAAGCTTAGCTACATGACTGCCAGCTATAGGGCAGAGGTGGTTCAAAAATTCCAAAGTTGATGAGGTGTCGTGGCCTCTCCTTTTCACTTCAAGAAAGATTGTTTCCTGTGATAAAGGTATGCCTATCACTACCCTCAAACCTAGGTGGCACGATATTTTGGTAATTATTAAACAATTTGTGACCTGTGAAAGTTAGTATGGCCTGGTATTCTTGTATCACCTCCAGTTATTGATGAATTTCATAGGCTATCCCTTAAACATGTCACATTACCTCTTGCGTAGTCTTTACAAGATGTCTAAAAGATTCAAGCGTGAGAAGGATGATAACAGCCTTTTCCATCACATCTTGATTAAACTCATTATCATTCACCATTTGAGCCTTCATGATGATAGTTGGCAAGCATTCCTATCTAGGAATGGCTTTGCCACTCCTGAGTCTGTCCAAGTAGACAAGGTTGTGGTTACAGAAACTGTGGTTGGGCCAGCAATGCCATTTCATATCCTTCTACCCACTGTCAAGCCCTCGGATTTCCCCGATGTGGACCTACCCGATATTACTGTCGACCCAGTTGCTAAGTAAAATATCAAGGCCGTCAAAAGGCCTGTGAAAGGTAAGAGTGACACTCATGTCAACAGTAAGGGGAAGAAACATGCTCGATGGATATCGAGATGTGCAAGGAACAAACCCAAGCCAAACGTCAACCAAAATCCCATAGTGTTGAGCGAAGACTCAGACTCCGATATGGAGTGTTTCCTAGCTGAGGAATACCCCTATTCCTATGGCCTATGCTCTAAAGAACCCTATGAATATGTCTCTAACTTACCCCCGTGCCTAAAAAATGACCCAAACTATCTGGGAATCAAGTTGCACAAGGAAACCCCTGGTAACTTGAACAAGCCCTCGCTTGTGATATCAAAGCCCGAGAAACCATCATGTATCCAATGCAATTCTTGGCTAGAGCATTATTACACTGACATTCCCCTGTTGCAATCAAAGATCAAATCGTTAGAGGAATGAGTGACAGTGCTGTCGAAAGAGAACGACAGGCTTTAAGCCAACGAAAATAAACAAAAAACCACCGGTTCGATTGTCTTTAGGAACATCGAGGCAACAACGGCCTTTGTCAATTCAAAACTATCATGACTAAGTTTCCCAGGTATGTGTTTCAATATCGATTTTGCTTTGTAAGTTTGCTTGAATTAACATAATGGATTGGGTTTTTCTTTCAAATTATCTCTGTTCGTTTTAATACATTCGAAATGATTTTGTTATAGTTTGATCAACAAAAACGATTTTGTTGTAGATCCTGTATAGTAGATTCATTTTACTAAATTCAAATGTAGCTATGATTTGGTTATGTGAATTTGTCGTGCCCAGCTTAGTATAAGCCATTGATTTGTTTTTTATTATGTTTGGCTTGTTTTTGAATCAATTCTATTTGTTTGATTTAGAATAGTCGATTGGGTTTGATTTCGATTAGTTTTGTTTGTTTCTAATAGGTTCAAAACAATCCTATTGATTTCTATTATCCGAACAACAAGTCTATTTTGTTTTGAATAAATATTCTCGTTTGGATTTTGATTACATTCGACCTGTGCAAAAGATCTATTTGCTAAAATCGTGTATCTATGTTGATTGATATGATTTTGCATAACGATTGCGTTGGCCCCAAACTGTCTCGATTCGTTCCTGTTTGATTTGATTTGCAAACGATTTCTAAGTGCCATGATTAGTATGATCGTTTGTATATGTTTGATATAGTTCTATTAATTTGAAAAATGATCATGTTGATTTCGTTTTGATTCGAAAATGATTTTGTTAACGGATGAGGCGACATAAGCTATTACATGAATGATTTGTTTAACCGGTTACAATTTGTGCCGATCGAAATTGGTTCATGAAAATGATTTCATTGCTGTCGAAATATCTAAGCGATTTTGTTTACCCCGAATTGGTAATAACAAATGTTGAACAGGGTGTATGTATTTCCATTTCCATTCGTTTGACCACGATTTCGTTTGTTTCGATTTGCATACAAGGTTTGATTTGTTGTGGTATGAATTACTAGGTTAGTTTGGAATTAGTTTTGGTTTAATAAATCAAATATAATTCTGTTAAGTTTTGGATTGATTTTAAAACAGTTCTGTGCTCAAATTAGACCAACTGCAGAATCGCAAGATTCTATAGCTAGTATTAAAAATTAGATTTTTGTCAATTTTATCAATAAAATATCCTCTAAACTTGTCTATTTTTGTCTTCTTTCAGGTGCATGTGAATTACAATGATCAATTGGGCATGTTGTGGCAGTTTAAGAGATACTTTGGATATATTTTTGTTTTAGGTTGTTAGCTTGAGTGAGAAATAGAGACTTGGGATATTATCCCCAGATTTTTGTAAAACTGCTTTGATAATTCCCACAGGGATGTTTTACCCTATGGGAGGTCTTTAAATACTTGTCATTTTTTGTATTGAGAAATCATCATCACTGTTGGGAGAACCAGACTATGGATTTATAATGATGCAGACTGAGATGAAAGTTGATGTCTTGTAACAGCTTTAGCTTTCAATATATCAAACTTTTGTTTCGAGTTTTATTCATATCAGTTCGCAATTAGTTATCGACTACTTTAGCTATCGTAATTCGTTGCAGGTTGATGTGATTTGGTTTATATGTTGTCCATATATGATCTCTTTTATTTAAAAAATACAACGATTACTCTGTTTCAATTTAATGAATACCGGTTTATCTTTTTCGTTAATTGAATTGTTTTGTACAAATTTCGCACAAGGATTTATCTGACTATGATAATTTGTAAATCATAAGATTGCTGTAATTTTTTATGTCTTATTTATCCTGTCATTTATACTTGAAGAGCACAACTTCTTTTTGTTTACGAGAAGCTCGTGGAGAATCCGGTGCGGGTTTCCTCCCACCGAACAGCTAAATCGACTATTGGATGCAAGACAAACCTGAAGCATTACTTCAGGTCAGTTTGTTATTCATTATTTGATAGTAAATTTATTAGTATAATTTAAGTAGTTTAGATAGATATATGTATAGTTCAGATTTATAGTTAGAGTTATTATTTTAGTTTCTTAGCTTAGATAGTTTTTGTTTAATTCCTTTCTCATAAAATTATAAAAATCAAAAAACAATAGTTTCGCTGTCTTAGGACAGTTTACAAATGATTTTTGTAGGTTTTCATTTAAATCTGTAATCTGTAAATATTGTATATTTGTAATTGGATCTGATTCTGTTGATAATTGAACATTTAACTTTAGATAATTATAGTTGTATGATTTAGGTAATAGATTGTATATATGTAGTCTAGATTTGTTTATTAGTTTGTTTTCATTTAGATTAGTTCCCTAGTGTAGGATTTTTATTTTTTTTGTAGGACTTAGATCGGCCAACGGAGCCACTAAACTCGTCAGGGTGGTTTATCCCAAACGGCTTGGGTTATTTAGACAAACCTGGACCGGATCCACTCTTCCAGTTGGCGAGCGTTCAATTTCTCCCGTCAACAAATGGCGCTAGAAGGAGGGCCTAAAATTTATTAATGGCACGAGGCGGTCACAAGACTCCTCCACCACCTAATTGCTCACCTATAGTGAAAATAAGTCATTCGAATGACAACATCCCCCCTCAAACAACAACCACATCAAACGACGATCCACGGATCACAGTTGAGCCATCAACCCCAAATCCTATAGGTGGTGACATACAAGAGATTGTCCACCAATCTCTCATAAGAACACATAGTGCCTTAGCCCGTTTAAGGCAACCAAATCAACCTTTGGACCAACCTTTAGATTTATATGACATCAGAGAACAATTTGGAGGCACTAACCTCACTGTGAATGCTACAGATCCAATCCTCACTCCTGCTGCAGGAGGATCTGGAATACCTCCCTCACCACCTCCATCATCTCCTTCATCTTCGGGAGAAGACTTTTCTGACGAAGGCAGTTCCCCTTCGCAGCATTCCACACCGCTTACACCAATGGACAACCAGAACAATTCTGTTGGACCTTGGCTCGACCAGGATGCGGTATCCATACCTGGAGATCAACATCCCTTACCCAAACATCCAGAGAAGTGGCTTCCCAAGTTTGACCATGAATCTAAACAGATCGTCGAAGATCACATTAAAAAGTTTATGTTAGCCATTAGACTTCGCAATGTCGATCATGAAAACGTAGTCTGTAGGTTTTTCCCCTATACTTTCGAGGGCAATTCATCTACATGGTACTTTTCCCAACAACCCCATACCATCGTGTCTTGGGAAAAGTTCGAGTCATGCTTTTTGGAAAAGTTCGGAGATGATAAAACTCCAGAAGTTCTATTTATGGAGCTCTCTAGCTTAAAAATGAACCCAAAAGAGAAAATTAAAGACTTTAATCAAAGATTCTTAACACTTAAGAACTGAATCCCTATGGATTCCATGCCTGCCGAGAATCTTATCATAGCATACTATACTAAAGTACTGCATCAAAGTATAGCCATTTGGGTTAAACGATCTAAGAAAGCCACATTGTTAGAGGCCTTCGAAGAGGCCATCCAGATTGAAAAATAGATCCTTAGTCTAGAAGACACTACTAGAAACGAAACATAGACCAGTTCTTCTTCCAAAAAGAAGATCGAAATCCTCCCTAGACCTGCTCAAAGTAAAGCACAACCTGAAAGCTCCGATTTAGAAAACTTAACTAAATTCATTCAAAAACTATCAAATCAAGTTACAGATTTGAAAAGGACGGCCGAAGAAGCTTCTTCGAGCAAAGGGCCTTACAAACCCCCATTCAGGAATCCTTTTCCCACCAACCGACCTAATATGAATACTGAGGGCCTTAATCTAGAAAGTCTACAATTCGCCCTTCAAACGATTCTAGAAGCCCAGTATAACTTGATACCTCCTGAGATTCCCGAGGAGGTTGTTGAACAAGAGACAGTTCAAGAAGAAGAGTCTTCTCCAAACATTTTTGGACACTTCTCGAATAACATCTTTCAAGCTAACTTCGAGACAGTACATCCCTATAATACTAGGAGTAAGACGACAAACAAACCTTCTTCCAAAAACACTACGACTTTGCCCCCAAAGCAATCTAAACCAGCTAAGACTAAACAGAGTCATGTAAACCCCAAATTATATTATGATTTAGTTGAAGATCTTAAAAAGTTAAGGGCTAACATTTATGTTTATGAGTTATTGAAATTTCCATTTTTGTTACAAAAGATGTTACAGAATATCGCAGAGAATGGAAAAAATGGTAATTCAAGAAATAACAAGGTTGTTCAGAACAAAGTTCCTCAGAAGACTTCCGCTAAAAATAATACTGATCCTCAAGACAAAGGAAGCCCTCCTGTAGATAATGTAAATAATGTAGATAAAGTAGCTTTAGAAACTGCGATTAAAAAACCACAAGCTACCACCCTTAGTACTTGCAGAAATGTACCTCCATTTTTGTTAACTTTCAAAATCTTTAATAGAAACGTGCACAATTGTATGGTAGACTCAGGAGCGTCATCCAATGTGATGCCATGGTCTGTGTGTTAGAAGATTAGCGCTGAAGTTGAACCATCCACTCTAAAAATCATCCAACTTGATCGAACCAGTGTTAAAGTTGTAGGCGAATTAAGGAATATTCTTATAAGATTATCATCTAACCCCAAAGTTCATCAAGTCATTGATATTATTGTTGTGGATATTCCAGAAGTGTATGGTCTGTTTTTAAGAAGGGACTGGTCGGAGCAGCTACACAGCTATTTCGCGACAGATTGGTCTCACCTGTGGCTTCCAGAGAACGGCAAGCCCAACAAAATCAAGGTAAATCATGAACGCTACCTTAAGTTCATGGTCACATATTTAAATGATCCCAACGAACCATTTACACCCTCTTCCGATTCACCCGAAGTACAAGGGATGGATACATTTTTCGGCAATTTCATGGCCAAGGCTTCAGCTATCACCAACCCAGAACAACAGTCCGATATTGTAGCATATGTGCAGCCAACAAATTCTACACAACGGTCTCATACACCCGATAAGAATCAAATTTGGTCTCTTTATTTTGACGGGTGAAAGTCCAAAGAAGGAGCTGGTGCAGGCTGCGTTATTATCGATCCGGCAGGTAAAAAAACATTGATTGCATGTAGGTTAGAATTTGAATGTAATAATAACATAGCAGACTATGAGGCTTTACTGCAGGGTCTCAGAAAAGACTTAGATATGAACATTCAAAACTTGTCTGTCTTTGGCGATTCTGAAATCATGTTTAGACAGGTAAGAGATTCTATCCACTGCCTATCTCCGCATCTTAAAAGCTACCAATCCGAGGTATGGAATTTAATGAATAAATTTTCTTCTTTCAATATAAATTCTATTCCTAGATTGAATAATTCTGAAGCAGATCTCTTAGCTAATGTAGCTTCTAAACTCTTTCCTGCAGAAGGCTTGTCCCCAGACACATTCTTCGTTGAACTGTTGTTCAGGCCATCCATTCCCAACAACATCATGAATTGGAGAGTCTTCGATGACGACCAACATATTATTAGCTTCCTACATATGGAAGAAACTTTTCAAGGCACGGTGATCGACGAATGCACTCATGACGACAATTTGCACGATTTTACGGTAATACCAGATTCGAGAACTCCTGAATCTTCATTGGACATGGTAAATTTGATCCCTAAGTCTGTAGTTAGATTAGAGAAATTTTACGATCTTCAAGATAAATTCAAAAAATCGGTCAACTGTAAAACCAACAGTTCCTCGTTATCATATGAAAAAGTAAACTTAGGAACTAATGACAATCCGTAGTGCATTAATTTAGGGGTTGGGTGTTCTGAACGAGAAAAAGGTGCATTTATTAAACTGTTCAAAGAATTTAAAGATGTTTTTGCGTGGATGTATGATGATCTCAAAACTTTCGACCCTAACATCATACAACACGTCATTCCTATGAAACCCCAAACCTTACCCTTTCAACAGAAATTAAGAAAAATGCACCCTAAGCTCGAACTGACCGTAAAAAAAGAATTGAATAAAATCCTAAATGCTAAGATAATTTTCCCAGTTAAGAACACTCAATGGGTTTCTAACCTTGTCCCTGTCTGGAAGAAGAGTGGGGAAATCCGACTTTGCGTCGATTTTTGAAACCTTAATAAAGTGTCTGATAAAGACAACTATCCTGTCCCACCTATGGAATATATCCTTCAACATGTATCTGGTTCTGAGAGGCTATCCTTATTGGACGGTTTCTCAGGGTACAACCAAGTCCTGATGTCTCCTCCAGACCAACTTAAAACTACCTTCTGCACTCCATGGGACACCTATGCTTATCGAAAAATTCCCTTTGGATTGATTAATGTCGGTGCCACTTTCCAGAGAGCGATGGACATCGCTTTCCGAGGTTTAATCAATCATTCTGTCATAGTTTACTTAGATGTTGTTACTGTATTTTCTAAAAACAAAACTGATCATCTAGCTCATTTAAGAGCTGTTCTACAACGATGTCGTAAATACGACATCTCCTTGAATCCTAAAAAATACATCTTTGCAATAGAACAAGGTAAACTCTTAGGATTTATTGTGTCAAGCAAAGGGATGATTATCGACCCCGAAAGGACTCAAGTCATCTCGAAACTCCCCCCTCCTACATCCAAAAAGTCTATGCAGTCTTTCTTAGGCCAGATAAACTTTGTGAGGAGATTTGTCCCCAGGTTCTTCGAAATGGTCAGACCTTTACAAACTTTAATTAAGAAAGACGCTCAATATCATTGGGGACCCATAGAAAATCAAGCTTTTAATGCAATAAAAAAGGCCATAATAGACGCTCCTTCTCTCATGAGCCCCGACTTTTCCCAAGACTTTACGCTCTACACTTTTTCTTCTGACCGCTCCTACGCTGCAGTCCTAACTCAAAAGAACACTGAAAACAATGAAGTACCCATTGCCTTTATGAGCACTGCTTTCAAAGGCGCTGAACTCAATTACCCAATGGTAGATCAGCAAGCCTACACTATTTTCAAAGCAGTCAAGCACTTCCGGTCTTATCTTTTGAAATCTAGGACAAAAGTTATTGTCCCTTACCCATCCGTCAGGAACCTGTTAGTACAGAAAGAACTAGGAGAAAAGAGAGCTAACTGGGTTACTTATTTACAGGAGTACGACATAGAAATTACCCCATCTCATATAGTGAGAGGCCAAGGGTTATGTAAGTTAGTTGTTGATTCAGCAGCGGGACAACAAGAAGAAAGCGATAGGCCAAACCCAGGACAACACGATCAAAATGCAATCTGCTATGCACAAAACTCTGTCAGTCCCTGGTATGACGATATAAAATTCTGTCTTGAACATGGGTCAGCCCCCCATCACCTGGATCCCACTAAAAAAAGAGCGTTAATATTAAAATCTGCCTCCTTTTATTTGGTTAATGGTATTCTGTTTCATCAAAATTTTGATGGCATATTGATGCGCTGTCTTGAGAAAGACGAAGCAGAAAAAGTCTTACTAGAGTTGCATGCAGGAGAAGCTGGTGGGCATTTTGGTGGTGACACCACTGCCCATAAGGTTTTGAGAGCTGGTTATTACTGGCCCACACTTTTTAGAGATGCCCATGCCTTGTTTCGCAAGTGTATTATTTGTTAAAAAGCATCAGGGCGGTTACAGAAACCAACCTTTCCTTTGCATCCCGTGTTAGTAGAATCTCCTTTTCAGCAATGGGGCCTTGATATCATAGGTCCAATCAACCCACCATCCTCACAGCAACATAAGTTTATCATAACAATCGCAGATTACTTTACCAGGTGGTTTGAAGCTGCCGCATTAAGGACTATAAATACCAGTCAGGTAATTGCCTTTCTAAATTCAAGTATTATCACTCGTTTTGGTATCCCTGACTGTTTAGTATTTGATAACGCTTCTTATTTTTCATCTCTTGAGATGAGGGAGTTCTATTTAGAAAAAGGAATTAAATTGAAGTATTCTGCTAGCTATTACCCCCAGGGCAATGGATTGGCAGAATCAACAAATAAGAACCTGATTAAAATTATCAAGAGAACGGTAACTGAGAATCACAAAAATTGGCATAATGCGTTGTTAAACGCAATTTGGGCTGATAGGGTAACACCAAAAACTTTTGTAGGTAACTCCCCCTTTTTTCTCATTTATGGTAGAGAAGCAATTCTGCCACCACACATTATTCTTCCCTCACTTCAGCTATCACATAAAATACAAGGAGAAGACTGTCCCCCTTTGGAAAACCGAATTAACTCTTTGATGAAGCTAGAAGAGGTAAGAGCCCAAGCTAAACGTAAGTTAGATCAGCATCAACTAGTAGTTAAAAGATGGTTTGATTCTAACTCTTCCTTTGATAGGAACTTCAAAGTAGGTGACCTCATCTTGAAGTGGGACAAACCGCATGACGGAAAGGGAGAGCACACGAAATTTCAAAACTTATGGCTTGGACCATTTTTAATTGCTGAGAAATTGGGTCCCAGCTCTTTCTGATTGCAGAATCTAGAAGGACATCCTGACACCTATCCAATGAATGGCCAAGCTCTGAAAATATATTTTGCTTGATGACAACCCTGTGTATACTATGTACATATTTTTCTTTTGTTTGCCTTTCTTTTGCTGTTTTGGTTTTGATTTGTTTCTTTACGCTTATCAGTTTTGTTTTTGGAAATACACACACCTGAATTTTGGAACTGATCAGACAAAGAAAGCAAGAAAATTATTTCACTAAAATGACTGTTGAAGAATTGTGTAAACATCAATTACTTCTGAAATTTACATCTGTGTTGGAAAAAAACTGTTGTTTGAAAGAAGTTAACTGATTTTGATCTACGAGTAAAGCCTGTCACGATCATCTATTATCTTCTTACGTTGTCCCTGTTCCTTAAAGGAATGACTAAGAGGATGTCTCCCTGCCTTAGAAAGTTGGTTCTGTAAATAAACCATCTCTGGATCTTAATGAAGGACAGTTCTAAAAAATTCTGTTGAGGTTTGTAAAAAATATGCCAAATATCATAATTTTCAGCGTCACCCCACTCAACTATATATCTTCAAAAAACAAAATAAAGAGAGCTGTGGGAAGTGCTTGTAAACCCGTCGGGATGCTGAACAGGTCTGCTGGCAGCGGGTAAATGCATGCATGATGCAAAGACAACTTCGTCGGGGTGATGAATAGCCCTGCTGGCAGCGAAGCAATGTCGAGTATATGAAAATTCATAAATATGAAACCTTTGACCTTAAAATGTCCTTTACTCTGATCTGGAACTTCTTGGCAGGATACAGATATCATAGTGGGTTAAATGGAAACCTTGTCGAGGCTATGGATGCCTGCTGGCAGCAGTGGATTTGTCAACAGTATTGGGGATTTTATCTTTAATATCGTGGCTTTCTTATCTTAAGACTGTTATCAGTTTTCATCCTTTAAACATTGCTGGAATATTTGATCATTGATGATGTTTAAACAATTTTTTGGTTATTTCTGTAGTAATTATTCCTGTTATCCTAATCTGAATTCATTCTTTTGGCAGAGATAACTGCTTCTACCAGTGTGTCGCCATTGTTGGCAGCCAATTCACTTTTTTATACTGTCCTTATAAGCTGCCTACACCAGTGTTTTGTGAACCTTGATTTTCATTGCAATCTTTGGAATAAAACAACACTGCTATTTTTGCGCAATTTGCACACCTTCCGTTGTTCTCGTTTTCACGACTGCAAGCGTGAAAACTTTGATTTCGAAGTCACATTTAAATTGTCACTGGTCACTCTTGTCTATGTGTTCATTGCGTTTCCAATTTAATTATACTTGCACAATTGGCAAGGCT
>SNQJ01S0035483.1:38709-52934 GCA_010110895.2 Picea sitchensis | reverse complement strand
TCTAGGACTTAGATCGGCCAACGGAGCCGCTAAACCCATCAGGGTGGTTCATACCAAATGGCTTGGGTTATTTAGACAACCCCGGACCGGATCTGCTCTTCCAGTTGGCGAGCGTTCAATTTCGCCCGTCAACAGGTGGTGGTGGTGGTGTTGACTTGATTGAAAATTGGAACTTATTGATGAGGAGAAGTCCTATCTTGATGGAGGAGGCTATATATTACAAGAATGAGTCCTTTGGAGGCCCAACGTTTCATCTCCAAGCTCAACAACTTGCTTCAAGTGCCAAAACGTTTCCCTAGAAGGGTGACATCATGTTTTTTAGGGTTTTCTTATGTGCAAATTAAATTTTAAAGTTATAAAGGGGAAAGATAAAGGAAAATTTCTCGCTTATTATTTGTTTTACCCTTATTAAGTGTACACACACTTTTTAGGAGATTTGTATAAATAACAATCATTTCATTTCATTTAAAGACATAGCTCTCCCATTTGGAGAAGGATACTTGGCTGAAAGTTTCGCCCTCTTTGGGAAATTTGGACATATCTCTCTTGGTATATTGTGGAGATAAGGTGTTGTGCACCTCTTGGAGGATTACTCTCTTTCTTATGGATGGATATGTTTTGGTGAACTAGTGTTTGATCTTGCATCTTGTGGAATTGGTAAGGAAATTTCTTCATTTATTAGTGTTTTCTTCTTCTTCCATGCTATTCTTTTTTCAAACCATAGGAGGAGTATAAGTGCATACACCCTCCTCCAAAACTTCATCTCATTTATATTTGACAAGTCATTTTAACCAAGGTTGCTAGGAGTCATACAAGGGTGCACAACCTCCTAGATTTACCTTAGCTTGATTTTCATGCCATAGGGAGTAAAAGGGATTACACCCCTAGAGATATTGTGGATATAACTCACACATCCAAGACTCCATTTACCCAAATATTAAAGGAACTAATCAGAATTTTGCATTGGAGAAATAAATTGTTTGCATTAGGTAATGTGATTTTACGAGATATTCAATTTGTTTGAAATGGAATCAATTATATGCCCTACTAGCTTGCTTTTTTTTTTTCCTCAGAAAAAAGCGTAATTTTCATTAAGATAATCAAAATTACATTTTGTAGATACACCTCCTAGTATAGTATGTGATATAGTATGTCTTCATACTTCATATCAAGTGATTCTTTCTTCTTCATCCCACGGGATTTTACATAGTCATTCCCAAAAATTTTGTAATGCTACAGTGAACTGAGTACAAACTTCAGTTTGCATAGTATCCTTCATAGATTTTATATCCAAAATCTTGTAGATCTTTAAAATTTACATTCATTTACAAAAACTTTCTCTGTTGTTTCTGTGTTTGTTCATTTATGAACTCTGTGATCTTCTAGTGGCCCATCTCCATGTATGTGCATGTTTTCGAATCCCTGTCCGCTTCTTTATTTCTTTCCCTGTAGACATGTTGACATGAAAATAAGTCAAAAATGTTCTGCAGTGCTTTTATGTCTTCCACAATATTGGCAAGTGTGATATTATTGCATATTTTAGTTCCATTTATCTAGTTTATTGCATTTTTTGAGTCTCGAAAAAATGATAACTTTTGGTAGTCTTTTTCAAGAGGAAAAACCATGAGAAGTTTGAGGCTCATTAATTCTGTATAATTATTTGTTCCAACTCCCAATCTAGAAGTTAAAGTGAAGTAGTGCGTGTCTGAGAAGTATAGTAAGCCTCCTCCTCCACAAGTGTATTATTGAGAAGATCCGTCGAAAAAACCCCAAGGTGTGGATTTTTCTATATAAATTACTTGTATTACTCTATTCTTTATTCTTTCTTTTGAGGGAAAAGAGGATAAATTTGACAGACTATTTAGTGAGGTTTTCTCAGGAGAAAAAGTCTTCTCTTTGAGTATGGCTTCATTTATTGCTAGCCATACTCCCCAGGTGATCAGTAAAGGGATTAATCTGTATGTTTTGAAAGAGGAGTTTTCCCACCAATTCTTCCAGGCTTGTTCTAAGGTATGGCCTTCCCACTGAAAAGGGAATTTCAAAGTGCCTGAAACTCCTGCCCAGACCAATTTTAGATAATTTCATTCCAGAAAGAGATGTTGTGCCATTTCTCTCCCTATCTTGCATAGTGGGCATCTTCTTGGTCCAACAAAATTTATTTTTTGTAATATATCCCAGGTTGGGGATTTTTTTGTAAGCACACATCACTAGAAGAGTTTTTCCTTGGCAAGCCCATTGATCTTCCATATCTTTTTCCACCACCAGACTAGTTCTTCTTCTGAGATGTCTTGCATTAGTTGTGAATATCCTTCCTTTGGAGTGTAGATACCATTATCATTTTTTTCCCAAACCAATTCATCTTCTTGTTCTCTTAACTTGATTTGTGAATGAAAAAGGGAATTTCGATAATTCTCCAATTCTACTAAGTTAACATTAGGGTAAAGGAAGTTTTCCACCCTTGTGCCCAAAGTGTAGTGGAAGTCTGGTCAACAAGCGAGTTTAAGGTATTCAAACATTTTAGATTTAAGGCGGCTAGAAGATGATCTGATAGTAAGTGTTTTCCTTCGCTTCCTTTCCATGAATCAGTACCTAGCCTGACTCGAAGACCATTTCCTACCTTCCAAGCAAGACCACCCTCTATTACAGGGAATTTTTTTATCACTGCCTTCCAAATCAAAGAGGCATCTCTGAAGGTTTTCTTAGTTCTTCTGATCCAAGACTCTAGGGATTCTAGTTCAATATATTTTTTTTATGACAACCTTTGTCCATAGGCTATTTTTAGAAATAAGGCCCCAACCCCCTTTAGCAGCTAAGGCTTTGGAGAAGACATGTATATTTTTTAATCCCCACCCGCCTAAAGATTTTGGGATTGCAATTATTTTCCATATTACCCACAGAGTCACATTTTTATCTTTCTTTCCACTCCACATGAATCTGAAAGAGATTTTTCTAGATGCCTCTAAAGTTCCTTTTGGGATCCAAGATAGAGACATCAAAAAGACTGGGATGGATTACAATACTGATTTAACTAGTACCAATCTGTCTGCTATGGAGAGTCATTTGTGACTCCATGAAATTAACCTTTTTTCAAGTTTCTTTAGTACCCAAGACCAATCCTCCTTTCTGTAATAATTTTGTTTCAGGGTGAATCCCAGGTACTTGAGTCCTTCATCAATCGTTTTCTCTTCAAATAGGAAGAGAAGTCTGTAGCGATTTTTTTCCATTTCTGAGAGGCAAAAGGCAGTGAGTGTAGAATTTCCTTCATTAATAATCATTCCTGTAGCTTTGGAGAAGAGTTTTAGAGTGTTATTGAGGATGCCAGCTTCCCCTCTAGTTCCTACAGAGAAGACAAGGATGTCGTCTACAAAGATAAGGTGGGTTAAATGAAGAGTATTGGAAATGTTGATTCCTGGAAAATACCCAGATCGTTTTTCAGTTGTTATAGCCCTGCTTAAACCTTCAGTGACAAGGAGAAACGGGAGAGGGGAAAGTGGACAACCTTGTCTTAATCCTCTTTCAGATCTAAAAAAGTTTGTTGCTGACCCATTTATGAGGATTGAGAAAGTTACAGTCGAAATATAGCACATAATCCACCTGATAAAAGGAACTATAACGCCTAGATGCATTAAAAGAAATAGTAAATAGAGCCAACTTACCCTGTCATAGGATTTGGATAGATCAATTTTGAGGACCGCACTCTTTAGCTTCCTGGTATTTATGTTGTGTAGGGATTCCTGTGCCACTCCTATTGCTTCGTGGATCCACCTGCCCTCTAGGAAACCAAATTGTTCCAAGGCGATTTTGACAGAAAGTGCAGTCTTAAGTATCTTGGCTATGAATTTGGAGATGATCTTATAGATGCAATTGCACAGGGAGATAGGTCTGAAGTCATCCAGGGTGTCCAAGTTGTACTTTTTTGGAATAAGGGCAATGAAGGTTGAGTTTAAACTTAATGGAATTTGTCCAGAAAGACTTGTCTCTTCAACTAGGCTTAATATATCTTGTCTGATAGTATCAAAGAAGCTTAGGAAGAACTCAATTGTCCATCCATCTGGTCCTGGGCTTTTGTCCTTTTGAAAGCTCTTCAGAACATCCTTAAGTTCTTCTAGTGTTACCTTTTCTAGGAGAATTCTATTATCTTCCTCACTAGTAAATCCCATAAAGTACTGTACCACTCAAATCACTTATTCAATAGTGGCTTTGTTTTCTTCTTTGTAGAGATCCTGGAAGAATTTTTTCCCAATTTTTGCCATTCCTTCAAAGGTATGTTCCTGTTTTTTCCGTCTTGATCTTTTAACTACCATATTGAGTTTATGCACCTTCTGCCTTTTGCATATGCTTGGAAGAACTTTGTGTTATCATCTCCACTCTTTAGCTAGATGGATCTGCTATTTAGTCTCCATGTATCTTTTTTTTACTTTAGTAGTCTGTTTCTCCTTTCTTCCAATTTTAGTAGATTTAATTTGACATTTATTGTATCAAATCCTCCACCCTGTTCTTCCGAAAAAAGGTTTAATTTGGATTCCAGTTCCTTCAGTTCCAGATCCTCTTTTAGCAACTTCTGATGTGCCCAAGTCTTCATCTTTTCTTTGATAATGTGTAGGTTTTCTACAAAATCTAGACCTGCCGTCTCATTGCTTCTTGGGTTATAGATTTGCCAATTTTCCTTAACCATCTTTAAAAAAGTTTCATCACCGAGCCAGGTTCTATTAAATTTGAAAGGAATGGGTGGCTTCTCCAATCCAGTTCTGAGCTCAAGGAAAATTGGGTAATGATCCGAGATTCCCCCATGTCGAATCCATTGTTTCAGTTGAGAGGATTTTTCTAGAAAATAATCCTTTATCAAAAAACAATCCAGTCTTTTTGCAATGGTGTCTTCTCCCACTCTGTTTTTTCTCCAAGTTGGTTTGAATTTAGCTGGCTCAATGCCCAGAATATTGAGTTCATCTAGTTTTTTTGTAAAGTAGGTCAAGAGGGGGTCCGATCTTGCATGGGTTCCCTAAACTTATTTAATGCCTACAGAGAAGTTTAAGTCTCCTCCCAGGTGATGCAGGATCATCGTATAAAGCCCAAGTGCATGCCTAAAACTGAGGAGACAACTAGACGCATAGATGAAATTAAATATGCTTTTGTGAAAACATTGTGAATTTCAAAATCTACAACATCAATGTAATGGACATGAGGATCATGCATTAGCATTTATGTATTGAAGATCCAAACTGATTTTGGAGCATATGTTCCTATCCACCAGATGTAATAGGCATTTATGTGTGTTTAATGCAAGTAGGTAGATTTAAATGATAGATTAGACAGTTTTAGAAGTGTAGGAGGGAAAACGAATGATATACACCCTCACCCTTGTATCTTTGTAACAAGAATTCAAAATTCGTAAGCTGTAGAGCTGCAAAGAAGAATATAAGAGAACAAAGAATTTTATGCGTTTTAGTTGTTATTTTCCATGTACAGGAGCACTAGAATTAATAGAAGAAAGTTTTGATTCCAATTTACGTGTTTGTTATGGTTGTTGGAACCACCGGTTAAATGGTATGTTGCAGGCTTGTTTGCATTCTCTATATGCATTTTTCTTCAATGCTATGTGTGTATGTATGCTCTAGAATTATATGTTGAGTTCTTGAATTCTGGATAAGGGGAGACTGATTTTTAGTTGTTTCTCTTTCTAATAAATCCTGCAAAGAGTGGAGTGGAGGGTACATAAGGAGTGCGTTGACCAGGCTCTGATTTTCATCTCAGAACTCTCAGAGGAGATTTAAATTGTGTCTTTATAGGCAAGAGTGCTAGCAGAGCACAAAGCCGTGCAAAGTGTGAGAAGGCTGGGAGAAGGGAACAGATTCTTTCAAATTCACAGAGGAGTTGAAGAATTCTCTGATTTCAAAGAGTGCACAGAGCCAAAAACCCAAATAACCAGAGGTTTTTTGAAAATTTTCCGCAAGGAGTGCATGGAGGGACCCTTTTGGAAGGCTTGAGTTCGTAAGAAAAAGATCATAAGGGATAGAACCTTTGAAGAGTTCAAAGGGAGATGGAGGTCAGAATAGTCTAGTGGGAGTTAAGCTTAGGAGGAAGGATGCCAAGTCATTTGAACAGAATTCCTTGAGAAGTAGAATCAGATGGTGAAATCTCTTCAAGAGGAAGTGTCGAAGTTCCGTAGGTCGTTGGATTTGATAGACCAGTGGAGGGATTACGACTAAGAGTCTTTCAACACCCATAAGCTTAGGAGGAGTAGTGACTGTTAGATCCGGATCAATGAGGACCGTTGACCTCGTATGTGAATTATCCATATCGGGGATCGATAAGTGGAGTAGTTCAAGGTTGGACTCGAGAGTTGCAAACTTTCGATTTGCAAAATCCTGATACCGCCAAGATTGTTGGATTGAGGGAGGCACAAAGTCGTAGATATCATCGAGGGTATGATTTCGGAGTCGGGGATCCATAGAGGAAGAGGAACGGTTTTTGGTTGTTTTCTCGAGTTGTGAAAGCCAAAAAATCCATGTGGATAGGTGGCAAGAACTCACTCCGTAAGTGGAGTAAATAGAGGTGACAGGTGGCATGTGCCCGTTGCTTTGGACAGAGTCAAACTTCATTGACATATCACGTTTCATGGATTCGCAAGGGAAGAGCACAAGAGTTTGGTGCTCCAACTCATGAAGTTGTGAGTTGCGAAAGGTGCTTGCATTAAGGATTGATTGTGGTCATATTGGAAAAGGGGCTGAAGAGGGGGACTACACCTTAAGCCCATTCACAATTTTGCGTTTCGAATATTGCCAAGGCCTGTGGCATTGCATTCTAAGTGCCCAAATTGTGAGACTTGAAATCCTTCGCGGGTTTAAACACAGAGTTCAGTTAACCCTTGTCGTGGTTCAGAGAATATCCTGCGTAGATCTCAGCCTGAGGCCAGGAGGTCTGCACCAATTGTGGTATCAGAGCCCAGAAAAAATTCTTTGCTTTCTGTAGCAGAGAGAAAAGAGGAATTTTACACATGCCGCTGAGAATAATAGAAAGGCCAATACCTAATCCAGTAGTGGAAAGAGAAATGCATGAATTACGTGCCAGACTTGATGCTATGGAGACAACACAGAGGCGAATAGTTGACGCTCGGGATATCAACGAAGCTAAAAGTGAAAATGAAGTTGAAAATGAAGGAGAAGAAGTTGTAGTTGAAGATGTTGTAGAAGAACACCTATTCAAGGTTGTTGCAAGGATAGGTGCTAGGGAAAAAATGGGCATTCCAATGTATGAAGGCAACCTAGACGTTGAAAAGCTTCTAGATTGGTTTAGATCTCTGGACAAATACTTTGACTATGAGGATGTCGAAGAAGACAAGAAAGTTAAACATGTCGTTACTAGACTTAAAGGGCATGCATCACTGTGGTGGGATGAACTGCAGGCTGATAGATGTTGAAAGGGAAAACAAAAAATCAAGAGCTGGGATAGAATGGTTGTAAAAATGAAATCCAAGTTTATACCCAGGGATTATCAAATAAATTTGTTTCGGAGGATGCGGAATTTGAGACAAAAGTTCATGTCAGTGAAAGAATACACTAAAGAGTTCTATAGGATAAACATCAGAGCAGGTCATCAGGAAAGAAATGATGAGAAAGTTGCCAAGTATATGAATGGTCTACGATATAACATCTAGGACGAGATGAGCATGATGACCATCTGAACCGTAGAAGATGTTTATCAGATGGCTCTAAAATCTTAAGAGAAGATGAGCCGAAAGCAGGGTCAAAGAGGTCGTGGGACGCAGTGAGCATGGATTTCCTATTAGGACTACCAAGGACACAGAGGGGATGTGATTCAATCTTTGTAGTGGTAGACCGATTTTCAAAGATGGCACATTTCATACCATGCCAGAAAACTAGTGACGCAACTCATATTGCGAACCTGTTTTTCAAGGAAGTCTTTAGACTTCACGGCTTGCCAAGGAGTATCGTTTCCGATCGAGATACCAAGTTCATAGGACATTTCTGGAGGACCTTATGGAAGAAGCTGGGGACAAACTTGTCTTTTATCTCAACGTATCATCCTCAGACAGATGGACAGACAGAGGTCGTGAACATGAGTTTGGGAGATTTGTTAAGGAGCTTAGTGACTGAACACCATAGTCAATGGGATCACATTCTGCCACAAGCGGAATTCGCTTACAATGATTCACTCAATAGAATACAGGGCAGAGTCCATTTTAGATTTTATATGGAATGCAACCAAGGGGAGTCTCTAAATTGAAAGATTTAGAGCAAGCTGAATTCAGGAGTGCTAGTGCAAAGGACTTTGTATAAGGAATGAAGGAGCTTCATAGCAGAATCAAGGAGCGATTGCAAAGTTCAAGTCAAGAGTACAAGCATAGAGCATATCAACACAGGAGAGAACTTCAATTTGAAGTTGGTGATTTGATTCTTGCACATTTGAGGAAGGAAAGGTTCCCAAGGGGAACATACAACAAGATGAAGATGAAGAAAATTAGACTGTGCAAGGTCATAAAATAATTTGGGGCAAACGTGTATGAGATTGAATTACTGGATGGGGTCAGAACCTCATCGATATTCAATGTCGCAGATTTGTACCCTTACAGAGCTGAAGAAGAAGGAGCAGAGGGTGAACATGGAAAGATTCAATGGACGAAACAAATGCTTGTAGCTGAAAAGACACAGATGGAAAGAATAATTGACAAGAGGATTAGCAGAAAGACTAGGAGAAAAGATCATTTTGAATACTTGATCAAGTGGAAAGGACATCCAATTGAAGATGTCGGCTAGGAGAATGAAGCAGAAATTTGGAGACATGGAAAGACCGTGCAATAGATCATGAACAAGATTTCATGAAAATTTTCAAGCGAGGGAGTATGATGCAGGAGCATCGTATAAATCCCAAGTGCATGCCTAAAACCGAGGAGACAACTCGATGTGCAAATGAAATTAAATACGTTTTTGTGAAAATGTTGTGAATTCCAAAATCTACAACATCAATGTAATGGACAGGAGGAAAGTGCATTAGCATTTATGTATTGAAGATCCAAACTGATTTTGGAGCATATGTTCCTATCTGTCGGATGTAATAGGCATTTATGTGTGTTTAATGCAAGTAGGTAGATTTAAATGATAGATTAGACAGTTTTAGAAGCATAGGAGACACCCTCACCCTTGTATCTTTGTAACAAGAATTCAGAATTCGTAAGCTATAGAGTTGCAGAGAAGAATATAGGAGAACAAAGAATTTTATGCGTTTTAGTTGTTATTTGCCATGTACAGGAACACTGGAATTAATATAAGAAAGTTTTGATTCCAAAATATGTGTTAGTTATGATTGTTGGAACCACCTGTTAAATGGTATGTTGCAGGTTTGTTTGCATTCCTTGTATGCATTTTTCTTCAATGCTATGTGTGTATGTATGATCTAGAATTATATGTTGAGTGATTGAATTATGGATAAGGGGAGAATGAGTTTCAGTTGTTTCTATTTCTAAGAACTCCTACAAAGAGTGCAGTGGAGGGTCCACAAGGAGCACATCGACCAAGCTCTGAGTTTCATCTCAGAACTCTCAGAGGAGATTCAAATTGTGTCTTTACAGGAAAGAGTTCTAGCAGAGAACAAAGCCATGTAAAGTGTGCGCATGCTGGGAGAAGGGAACAAATTCTTTCAAATTCACAGAGGAGTTGAATAATTCTCTAATTTCAAAGAGTACAAAGAGCCGAAAACCCAAATAAATAGAGGTTATTTGAAAATTTTCCGCAAGGAGTGCGTGCAGGGACCATTTTGGAAGGCTTGAGTTCATAAGCGAAAGCTCGAAAGGGATAGAACCTTTGAAGATTTAAAAGGGAGACAGAGGTCAGAATCGTCTAGCGAGATTTAAGCTCAAGAGGAAGGATGCCAAGTCATTTGTCCAAAATTCCTTGAGAATCATAATCGGATGGTAGAATCGCTTCAGGAGGAAGTGTCGAAGTTATGTAGGTCATTGGATCTGATAGACCAGCAGAAGGATTAAGATTGAGAGTATTTCAACACCCATAAGCTTAGGAGGAGTAGTGACCGTTAGATCCATATCAACAAGGACCGTTGACCTCATATGTGAATTCGCCATATCGGGGATCGAGAAGTGGAGTAGTTCAAGGTTGGACTTGAGAGTTGCGAACTTTCAGGTTGAGAAATCCTGATACATATAGGACCATTGGATCGAGGGAGTAACACAACCATAGATCTCGTTGAGGCTACGATTTTAGAGTCGGGGATCCATAGAGGAAGAGGAACGACTATTGGTTGTTCCCTCGAGTTGTGAAAGATGAAAAATCCATGGGGACAAGTGGCAAGAACTCACTCCGTAAGTGGAGTAAATAGAGGTGACAGGTGGCATGCGCCCGCCGCTTTGGGTGGAATCAACCTTCGTTGACATATCGCATTTTGGGGATTCACAAAGGAATATCACAAGAGTTTGGGAGTCCAACTCGCGAAGTCGTGAGTTGCAAAAGGTGCTTGCGTTGAGGCTTGGATGTGGTCATATTGGAAAAGGGGCTGAAGAGGGGGACTACACCTTAATCCCATTCACAATTTTTCATTTTGACTATTTCCAAGGGTTATGGCATTGCATTCGAAGTGCCAAACTTGTGAGACCCAAAATCCTTCACGATTTTAAACAAGGAGTTCAGTTAACCCTTGTCGTGGTTCAGAGAAGATCCTGCACAGATCTCAGCCTGAGGGAAGGAGGTCTACACAACCAGAATTAAGTGGTTTTCTTTTAGGAAGGACTTGTTGAAGACAACATCCCAGTAAGGGCCCCTATTATGATAGGGGCATAATTTTTTTTAATATTGAGGGGATCTTTAAGTTCTTTTAAGAATATTTTGATCCCAAGTCTAGATTCAAAACCCCAAGAGTTGAGGATTTTTATAGTGCGACAATTCCATCTGATAGATAGTCCTCCATATCTACCAATATAGTCCAAAGTAATGAAGCTCCATCCTGGTAAAAGTAAAGAGAGTCGTTTTTCAACTTCTGCACCTTCCCCCAATGTTTCTTGAAGGAGAAGTACATCCAGATGTTCTGTGAGAATCATCCTTTTTAGGGCTGGTTTTTTGAGTCGACCAGCCAAAACCCTACAATTGAAGGTGAAACACTTCATCAAGGCCCTTTTCCAAGGGTTCTCCTTGATCTAAGCGCTCTTTCAATAGAGACCTGTTTCCCTGCTAATAAGTCAATTCTGGCTCTCTTCTATGCTTTTGAGAAGAAATATTTCCTGCCTCTACTAGTTTTCTCTGTTGGAGTCAGGTCCAATGCTAAACCTCCTATGTGTTCTCTGTTATGAGATCTTAAGAAATATCTTCTTGAGGAGGTGTTCATTGAAGAATTAGTGGGCTCATCCGAGGTAGGGGTAGGAGACAAATATGGTTGTGCNNAGGGAGGTGGAAAGGGGGGTTGGAAAGTAGCCAAGGGAGGGAACAGGGCAAGGGTAGGTGAGAGTAACCACTCAATACTTTTAATATACAAATTATTTATTATAAAATCAATTGAGGGGGAAGGGTTAGAGAAAGTACCCATGATCAGGAGAGAATAGTCTTCTGTCTGGACTGGAAAATGCTGGATCGGGCACCTGGTAGCCAGATTTGTACATGGTTGGGCCAAATGTTTTGCCAAAGCTTTGGTGAGGCACTCTGTTTGGAAACCCTTCTCCTTTTGTAAGTAGGGATCAGGAGCCAAAGAGCCAATGTTCTTCTGTGAATTGTTTATTCCTCCGATACACCATTCCTCTGGTTCTTAGAGGGAGTTTGCAATTTTTAATCAAATGTCCATACTAACGACATCTTTGACATCTGAAAGGAATGTTATCATAGTCCAATTTTTGGGCATAAGTGTATTCTCCCTAGGTGAGATCCATATCTTCCCCCAAACCTTCCCTAACATTAAAGTTAACTAAAATTCTTGCCATCTTCCTTTGTTTTGTTACTTAGTAAGACATATCCACATCCAAGAATTCTCCTAAGAAATTCCCAATTTTTTTGAAGTACTCAAAATACCATAGATGGAAAGGAAGTGATGGTAGTCTTACCTAGACCAGAATTTTGTCAAGGCGCTCTGTGCTTGCATAAAAAATCAGATTCCATGGTTTGAGAAGCATCAGAGAGTTATTGATACTCCATGCTTTACTTAGTACCCATTTGGAATGTTCATTGTTCTGGAAGGTGAAGGCGTACCAATTCCTGTTTAATTCCACCAGATCCGGTGCGTAATCAAGCTCGGCCTGCCAAGCATCATGCATCCAATCTCAAATGGTTTTTACCATGAAGACCCTGCCATTCACTCTCCCAACAATTGAATGGTTTTCCATATGTGTGACCTGGCTGAACTCCATGTCTTCATCGAGAGCTAGGTTTCCAATTTTTCCTTTGCTCTTTAAACTTTTTCTTTTTAACCTAGGCCCTGTTTCTCTACGTCTGATAACTCCTCCAAAAGAATTTAAGGGATTCTTTGTGTGCTCTCTGGTGGATAAATACTGTTAATAACCACTATAATCATCCGGTTCTAGCCAGGCCGCGATGAAACCCTTGCAAGAGGTGAAAGGAACCGCAGATAGTCCTGACTCAAAAAAGACCAAGGGGACGGTATCTTCGTTGTGTTGGAGTTACTTCACACACACCTAGGATTTATTTTTACTAAGTTTTTTATTTGTTTATTAGTCATAATTATTCATTATCCAGTCTCCTATATTTTAGGAGAGAATATTCCACCTGGAGAATATTCTCTTTCAGTTCACACTTCAGTTTGACTAGTTGAGTTGAGTTTGGATGTTGCATTGGGATCATCACCATGGAACATTGGGATAATCACCATGATAATTTGAACTTGCCTTGGTATCATCACTATAGTTGAATATTATCCTTGATTCCCTCAGTTAACTCCTCACTACTCTCTGTTCAGTCAGTTAACTAAAGACTAGTTGACTAGTTAACTCAACTAGGTGGCAGTTCACTCCCATAACTGCCTGAGAGACTAGAATAGGTGCCAGTTCACTCCTGTAACTGCTCGTGTGTGTCTAGATCACTCTAGACCACCACTATGGAGAATTGGTTCACCTCAAGTCGAACTCATTGAGATATACAGAGTATATCATGTGTAAATTATTCATTATTCATAACGGTTAATGAGAATTCTTCCATTCTTTCTCTCCTTCTTCTTCTTTTTCCAATTCTATCTGCAAATGTGTGTATTATTGTTTAGCTAGATATATTATGTGTAGGTTCAACACATTTACACTCTAGTGGGTTGGAAAGGGAGGGTAAGTTCCAGAGAAGTTAGACCTCCTGTTATGGATTTTACCCACTCTAGATCAATAGCGTGGGGCAGACTTAGTGGGGGAAAGAAAAAAGCAGGAGTGCTAGTGGACTTGGTCACCCACAGTTCTGAAAAATCTTTGAACAACAATCCATCGAGAAGAGAGGGTAGNGTTTATTAGTCATAATTATTCATTATCCAGTCTCCTATATTTTAGGAGAGAATATTCCACCTGGAGAATATTCTCTTTCAGTTCACACTTCAGTTTGACTAGTTGAGTTGAGTTTGGATGTTGCATTGGGATCATCACCATGGAACATTGGGATAATCACCATGATAATTTGAACTTGCCTTGGTATCATCACTATAGTTGAATATTATCCTTGATTCCCTCAGTTAACTCCTCACTACTCTCTGTTCAGTCAGTTAACTAAAGACTAGTTGACTAGTTAACTCAACTAGGTGGCAGTTCACTCCCATAACTGCCTGAGAGACTAGAATAGGTGCCAGTTCACTCCTGTAACTGCTCGTGTGTGTCTAGATCACTCTAGACCACCACTATGGAGAATTGGTTCACCTCAAGTCGAACTCATTGAGATATACAGAGTATATCATGTGTAAATTATTCATTATTCATAACGGTTAATGAGAATTCTTCCATTCTTTCTCTCCTTCTTCTTCTTTTTCCAATTCTATCTGCAAATGTGTGTATTATTGTTTAGCTAGATATATTATGTGTAGGTTCAACACATTTACACTCTAGTGGGTTGGAAAGGGAGGGTAAGTTCCAGAGAAGTTAGACCTCCTGTTATGGATTTTACCCACTCTAGATCAATAGCGTGGGGCAGACTTAGTGGGGGAAAGAAAAAAGCAGGAGTGCTAGTGGACTTGGTCACCCACAGTTCTGAAAAATCTTTGAACAACAATCCATCGAGAAGAGAGGGTAG
>SNQJ01S0035483.1:0-24242 GCA_010110895.2 Picea sitchensis | reverse complement strand
ATACCAAAATTTACTTGAAAGGAATGAAAAAGGAGAAGTGTACTAGCTTGGCAAAGGGGGCCCTCCAGTGCTTCACTTGTACACCTAGAGTTGTCTTAGTTAAGAAGGAACTTCTAGCAACATTCACATAATCATCTCATAAACATCATTAAGAACAAGAAACCAAACTGATCTCAAGACTGAAAATTCAGAGTTTTCTTCATTAACATAAGATGTCATACTAGTCCATTTCTTGAAGTATTTATACAAAAAGTTTGTAACTGAAAATAATAAAAAGAATCCTAATATGAGGATGAGATCCACAAAATACACTAATAAGGTTGAATACCTCCTTCAGATCCACAAAATATGCACAAATCCCAAGAAAATCTAAAACTGTCCACAATTTTTTGCTAAAATAGGGTATTTTCTGTTGAAGTGGCTATTAGGACCCAGAAATGTCCCTTTTTCACTATATCTTTTGCTCACTCAACCTTACCATTTCTATGCTAAATGTCTACTAAATGTTTGCTAAGACGCTTTTTCCCAAGGTATGAATCATTGATCTTTCTTTTATATTTTATTCACTTAACATGTTTGATTGGTAGCGTTTATCATATTTTACCCATGAATGTGCAACTAATGATTAAAATGTGTAGAACAACCAAGTCTTGAAGAAAAATCGATGTTTTTACACCAACTGCTACATTTGTGTGCCAACTTTGAATGATGTTACATGACTACAGCAACTGCGCACCTCTTTTGGAAGCCGTTACACCCGCTGCAACAGATGTCCACCGATCCTGGAAGCTGGTCTATCATACAAATCTGAACCCTGAAGACCAATCCTCAAAGTTGTTACACATTTTTGCTCACACTAGTGATGAAGATCATTTAACAGATTTTGTAATGATAACAAATCCTTGATATCATACAAACATCTTGAGAATCTTATGCTCTTGAGGTTGTTCTGAGTCTTTTTAATTGAATGGCTCTGTCTTTAAATAACAGAGCTTTTGTAATCATTGGTACCAAATATTAGTTGTGGAACAGAGAGTGAAGAAAGAGCATATTGTATCTGAACCACTTTTGCAAATTAATAAAGAAGTGAATTGAGTTTCTTTAACCTATTGTAGCTTATTTTCGAGTGGATTCAATGATAAGGAAAGGGCCCACCTTCCTCACAGACTCCCCTATGTTTTGATGTTTTAGATTAAACTACCTTGATTTGGATGATTTATCTGTTTAGCATTTCTAGTATGCATTTGTTGTATAGTTAGTTATTTTCTGTTAAATGTGCATCAATGTGTCTCATGAGAGTTAGAGTCGATTGTTGAATACTGTTGGAGGATTTATTTCCCTTTTCTGCATTAGATTAAAATATTTGTTTTCAAGAAAAAAGAAAATAAAAGTGTGAATTCCCTTTCTGCAATTAAGTAGGTTTCCTTTCGGCAATCAACACAGAACTTCTTTATGCAAGAGTGATATAGAAAATTAGAATAGATTAGATAATCCAAGATTCTTATACACCCATCAATTTAGGTTTTCAATTATGAAAGTGTAATTTCAATTCTATAGAACTCCAATTGTGTCAACAACTTGTGTTAAGTATTCGACCTTTCAAATTTGTTTCTTTAGTTTACCTTACTGCAATTTGATTAGTGTTTCTTTCATAATCTAGCATGGACTGTGCACAATTATCTTACAATAACAAAACTTCCCTGGGTTTGACAATTTAAATTGAACACCTTAATTATCTATTTATTTAGACAATTAAAGTGCCCAACATTTTGGCGTCGTTGTCGGGGAAGACAACTAGAGATTCTTGTAAGCACATTAGTTTTCTTTTCTTAGGAATGAGTAGTGTGCATGAATCAAGGAACAAGAGGATGTATCCCCAAAAATGCTAACCCTACAGATGCCAAAGGACGTGGAGGAAGAAACCTTGCACTGGGAAGGCCAACCTTTGTTGATGACATTATAGCCAGAGAAAATTATTCTTCAGGATCTATCTTTCTCCCTTCAAATCCTCCAAGAAGACATATTCCTCAGTCATCAGAATTACCCCATTTTGAGACATCGTTTTCATCAGGGGCTGAAGCTGAATATTTTTCACCAACAAATCAACAAGCAACACTGGATAATATTGAATATCAAGGAAGTGTAGCTCAGAACAGAGAAAATCCAGAAGAAGTAGTTTATCAGATCAACAAACAGATAGTCACTAAAGAAGAGTGGGGTCCTTTCCACATCGAGTGGAGAGAAAGAGAACATATGGAAAATCAAGGAGATAATGAAGAAGAATTTCACCGTGATAATCCACCAAACAATGAAGATCGGGCAAATGATGAAAATACTATCTCTACCCTAGTCTTTCCTATTTCTGATATTCCCACACGGGGGAAGGCTCCTATGAAAAACATACCTCTCTCAGCTATGCCAATTTTTCATAGATTATCTACTAAGGATCCAAATGAGTTTTTGTTTGAATTTGATATTTTGTGTAGAAGATATTACTACACTACCACTGTGCAAAAACTTAAATTGTTTCCAGCTACATTGAAGGGTAATGCGTTAAGATGGTTCATGAGCCTTGGAGGAGAGAATATTTCAACATGGGGACAAAAGAGGCATCTTTTCCTGAACAAGTACCAAGACTACTGCCGAACAAGGGAATGAAGAGAGGAACTGTTCAAGATGTCTTAGAAGGAGTATGAGACCCTTGAATATTTTGTGGAGTGACTCTAGTATAATATACAAAGGTATGGACATTTGGATGTGAGTAAGGACATTTTGAAAACTATTTTGCTAAAAGGAGTTAGAGATGATTGTTTAGATATGTTGAATATGCTTGGCAAGGGAGATATATCTAAGGAATCCTATGAAGACATTGTAAATCTTTGTAAGATATGTTCTCAAGGATCTACAGGGAATAATTCAGCTACCAGGGATGCCACTTTTTCAAGGGTACAAAAATCAGCCAATGGAGGGGCAACAAGAACATAAATAGGTAATCTGTTAGAAGATTTCAAAATAGAAATGATTAACTCTTTTGCTTCACAAATTGATACTTTGCAGATCAAACAAAAACAAGTAGAATCAGATCGGGCATTGTCCATTTTCTGTCTGAAATGAAGAGACAAACATCCACCAAGGGAGTGCCCATTGAACAGTGTCTAGGTATGTCTTATTTGTGAATTAGACCATCCCACTGAAAAATGTCCCTCCTTACTAGGTGTAAAAGAATCGATGAAGGAGACTACTAAGGAAGTGGAGGCTTCCTATCTAATAACATAGAGGAGACAATGGCAGCCACAAGGTCAAGGTACAAACCCTCAATTCTCTCCTGCAACACTTAATTATTGGAACAATATGAACAATTAGCTTCAATATGGCTAGATGAATGCCCCCCCCTCCAAATCAGATGCCCCCTCCTTATCAGGATACCAATCCATGGTTACCTATGCCCCAACAACAAAATCACCATGGGAAATGGAACCCATATTGGAGAGGCCCTCAACAACAACTTATTTATCAAAACCATCACCAACCAAACCCCTATCAACAAAATTTCCAACCCCAGTACCAACAACAATAGTTGCAGTTACCTCCCAATGCCCCATAGAACAATCCTCCCTTACGACCCCAGATGCCTATGCAACCTAACGCAAATCCAAATAATAAGGCCATTCAGAATATTGATATACACAATGTGCCAGCTCTATCTATTACTCCTATGCCTTGTGATGAGATAAAATTAAGATTAGGGAGAATAGTCGAGCCAATAATTGATGATGCTCCATCTTCAGAATCAGACAATGAATTGAGGAAAAAACCATCTGTTGATATAGAATAAATTGACCAACCTATCATATAATTAGTAGACCCCCCCCCATTCCCTGAAAGATTAGAAATTACCAAAAATGTGGAATTACCATCCTTCAATCTCTTAGGAGAATTTCAAAATCTGCATGTTAACATTCCACTTTTGCAAGCAATTAGGGATGTCCCTATTTATGAGAAGACTATGAAAGACCTCTATATCAAAAGGACTAGAAGGAAACATAGGGACCCCCTCACAATACACGTAGTGGGAGAATTGTCTGAACTGATGTTAGGAAAAACCCCACCTATTAAATATGGCGACCCAGGAAACCCTATAGTCACTATCAAAATTGGACAGACATTTATTCCCCATGTGTTAGTTGATTTAGGTGCATCAATTAACATTATACCAATGGAGACTACACAATTTATGAAACTAAGAACGCAAGTCCAACCTACTCCTACTGTTTTAGAATTAGCTGATCATTCTACTATTAGACCAGAAGGAGTAATCGATGATCTAGTTATTTCAGTTGATTCATGGGAGTATCCTGCTGATTTTTTCATATTGCAACCTAAAACCCGTTTGGGGGGGTACCCTCGAATTCTAGGAAGACCATGGTTAGCTACAGCTGATGATTTCATTGGTTGTATATCTGGTTCAATGACCATCTCTGATGGTTATGATACCAATAAACTTACCCTTTATCCTCATGCTACGCCCAGTATGGAACTCGAAAATTCTGTATGGATGGACATTGAGGATGAAAGATCTCTTCCTATGTTAACCATAGGAAAGCCCTAATTTTCAAAGAAGAGATAGAGGATGAGATAATCAATAGCTTTATCAGTGACCCCTCTACTGTTACATAGAACACACACCACCAATTGAGTAGAATCTTCGACCCTATTCCCCAGGAAGGAATGAGCCCATAAATGTTCTCTAAAATTGTTGTAAATCAAGTTAATTCACTTGTAACAAAAAACGTTATAACAACAAATGCCGAAACAACAATTACTGAAACAACTGAATTATTTCCTAAAGTCAGTTCTAAGAGCATCGTTGTAGAAATTGAACCTGGAAAAACCCTGAACATCAATCCTGATTTATCTTTTGCTGAAACTTGTCATTTGATGAAGTTATTGATTGAAGATAAAGAAGAATTTTCCTGGGATTACATGGATATGAAAGGAATTTCCTATGAACTTTTCACCCACCATATATACATCAAGGAGGAATGTCAACCCATTTTCCAATCCCAAAGGAGGATGAACCCTAATCTTAAAGAGATTGTTAAGGAAGAACTCCAGAAACTTCTAAATGTCAGATCCATCTACCCTATATCAGATAGCGAGTGGGTTTCACCATTGGTTATTGTACCTAAAAAGAATGGTAAATGGAGAGTGTGTGTGGGCTATAGAGCCCTGAATAAGGCCACACAGAAGGATCATTTCCCTCTGCCATTTATTGATCAAGTTCTAGACAACCTATCTGGGAAAAAGTTTTTCTCTTTCCTAGATGGATTGAGTGGCTTTAACCAGATAAAAATTACTCCACAGGACCAAGATAAGACCACCTTTACCAGCCCTTGGGGTAAATTTGCCTACAAAGTTCTCCCATTTGTCTTGTGAAATGCACCAACCACTTTCTAGAGAGCTGTAATTGGTATTTTCTCTTATATGGTGAATGATTGTATGGAAATATTCATGGATGACTTTACACCTTATGGTACTGATTTCGATGAAGCTTTGTCTAATTTGGAAAAAGTTCTCAAAATATGTATACAGTCTCATATTTCTCTAAGTACAGAAAAGTGTCATATGATGATGAGTGAAGGTGTGGTGCTGGGACACTTCATTTCTTATGCAGGAATTCAGGTAGACCTAGCCAAAATCCAAGTAATTTTGGGCATTCCAACCTGATCAACTCAGAAAGAGGTAAGAAATTTTTTAGGGAATGTTGGATATTACAGGAGATTCATTAAAAAAAATTCCAAACTTGCCTCTCCCTTATTGTTTCTATTAACAAAAGATGTTGACTTTTGTTGGACTGACAATTGCGAATTGTCTTTTCCAGATTTGAAACAAAAATTGTCCACATCTCCCATTTTGAGAGGGCCCAATTGGGCTCTACCTTTTCATATTTCTTCATATGAATCAGACACTACAATTGGTGCAGTTCTAGGGAAATAGGAGGATAAATATCCCTATGCTATCTAATATATCAGCAAGAACATGGCTCCTGTAGAGTTAAATTATACAATTACTAAAAGAGAATTCTTGGCAGTAGTTTATGCGATCAATAAATTTAGGCATTATATCACTTGTTATCCTACTTTTATTCATATTTATCATTCAACAATTAATTATTTGATGAATAAACCTATTACTAATGCCTGAGTAACAAGATGGTTTCTATTACTACAAGAATTTGACATCACTATAGTAGATAGACCAGGAAAAGAAAATGTGGTTGTTGATTTTCTCTCAAGATTGCATATAAATGATGATAATTCATCTATAGATGATTCCTTTCCAGATGAACATTTGTTTGCAGTATCTACTCACTTACCTTGGTATGTAGACATTGCTAATTATTTGGTTGCAGGGAAGGTACCTCCATATCTATCTCCCTGAGAAAGAAGGAAGACTATTCAGAAGAGTGCTCGGTATAGTTGGATAGGTGGGAAATCTTTTCTACACGGGAATGGATCAAGAAATAAGAAGATGTGTGAGGGATGATGAATTTTATCATCTTCTTGAAGCTTTCCATGATGGCCCTTGTGGGGGTCATTTTGCTGATAAGAGGATTGGGCATAAAATTTTGAGGATGGGCTACTTTTGGCCCACAATATTTCAAGATGAAAAGAATTATTTCCAAGCCTGTGACAGTTGCCAACACATGGGTCAACCAAATCATAGGGATGATATGCCTCTCCAGCCTCAAGTAGTGGTAGATCCTTTTGACAGATGGGCCATGGATTTTGTAGGGCCTATTAACCCACCTTATAATTAGAAAATCTATATATTGGTCTGCACAGATTACATGATCAAGTGGGTAGAGGAAAAATCACTCATCAACGCCTCAAAATAAGTTGTCTTAGAATTCTTGTTTGAATATATCTTTTTTAGGTTTGGAGTTCCCAAAGAATTCGTAACTGATGGGGGACCACCTTTCACATCACATAAGTTTGAAGCCCTACTCAATAAATATCATGTTTTACATAGAACAAATTATCCATACCATCCCCAAGGTAATGGACAGGTGGAAATTGAAAACAAAGTCATAGAAGCTATTCTTACAAAGCCAGTGAGGGAACATCGTAGGGATTGGTTTGACAGATTGCATGAATCTCTATGGGATTATCGAACAACTTGGAGGAACACAACTGGTTTTTCTCCTTATGAACTGGTATATGGAAAGAGCCATGTTTTTCCCATTGAATTCAAGATCAAGACCCTAAGAAATGCATCAACAGTCAATCTATACTTGACTATGGCACATAAGACCAGACTGCAATAGCTAAATGAGCTGGATGAATAGTGTTTGGACATTATTCATCAAACCACAGTGATTCAACAACAGAGAACCAAGTGGCATGACCGAGTCATTAAGAATAAATTATTCAAAAAGGGAGATTGGGCTATGTTGTATGATTCACGCTTTAAAGAATTTCAGGGTAAGTTGCATACACGATGGCTAGGACCTTATGAGGTAGACACTATTTTTACTAATGGGACAGTCAGGTTGATTACTATTGATGGATCCAATACACAGTTACTTGCAAATGGTCATCCCTTGCGCCTATATCAATGTTCACTTTACAAGGCAGAATTTAAATCTAGATGTACAACTGATACAGATTACCAATTTTGAAAAGTAACGGAGCCTGCTCCTTCCCCTTCTAAACCTTAAATTTTTTTTCATTTTTCAATAAAACCTTGTATATAAATAAAATCTGCATATTTGAATTTTTTATGTTTTTGCCGATTTTTTTTTATGTTTTTTTAAATTCAGCCTAGAAGGGTATCCGACAGTTACTTGTGTGCAGATAGATTGATGAAAAGCAAGGTATATTAAAGCGAAAGGAGATGAAGGATTAGTTTCTGGAAGTTGAAAAACTTCCTAAAAACTAAGTGATTCTGTGTCGGTCGGGTTAGATGCTATTGCACCTCTTTTCGACAAAATGGTGACTTTACATGTTGTTACACCTCTTTCCGACAAAATGGTTACTTCACATGTTGTTACACCATTGGCCCAAATATTTTGTCTTACATGTTGTTACACTCTTTTGGTCGACTTACATGATGCTACACCTAATCCCACCATCTGAACAAAATACATGCCAATACACCTACCTCTATATTCCTTTCATTGTTTTACATGCCACTTCACCCTCTTTTTTCATAATTTCTGCCACTTTTCCATGCTGAAACACTGTTGTTTTTTCATTTCCACTACTATCTTTTTCAACTCTCTATGACCGGAAAGGCTGCTTCATCATTTCTTGATTCCACAACTGTTGATTTCCAATGGGTCAACCAATGAAAGGAATCCACCTCTACTCCACTTGTCATCTCATAATTTCTCACGTTCCAGAGCCATCTCTCATCATTACAACTATTTCATGCAAATCAGATTGCAGTTGGATAGTGCGGTTACTCCGATAGATCAGTTCATGCGGTAAGTTATGAGGTACGATTACTAATCCTACGTGTCAAAGTGATGTAGATATGGAAGCATGCCTCAATGTTTATTTTCCGGTTGTCCTAAATTTGTTGCACCATGAGACAATCAGATTAGTTTGGGGGGGGGAAGACAATCTACGTCGACATAACATAAAAATCCCATTTTATAATCACCTCCACCACCTTTCAACCATGCTTATTTTCGCTGAGACACTGTGTTCTTTATGCAATCCTCATTTGAAATTGCTGTGTCTATGGTTTAGGTGTTGGTTTCTCCTCCTTTGTGACTGTTTAGACTCTAAAAACGACGTCATGGGAGGATCAACTGTGAGGTATGAGCCGAAAAATATGGATGCATTTCTACTACACCCAGATGTTTACCAAATATTTCTATAGGCTGGATGGATTTCTTATTTCAATAATATGCAGAGGTTTAATGAAGCAGAGATGTTGGAGTTCAGTTAGAATCTCACAGAAGGGTATTCAATGGTGAACGGGGTGAGAATTCCAGTGACAGAGGAAACCATGGTTGTTGTGATAGGGTTACCGACCACAAGAGAACGATGGTTTAATAGAAAAGCACTTCCCAAAGAAGAGAAGGATTTTCTCGTGAATGATGAGTGGGTTCAAACCAAGGGCCGAGGTGTAGATGTAAATTCCTTACCAACACCATGGGGGAAAGTAGAAGAATTTATAAAAAGGTACATTACATGTGAAGGAAGATATCAAGTAGTTTATTTTCTGATTTTATCCTACTGTCACATTTAAGACATCAAAAGTTAATAATCATTCCTTATTATCTTCTTCAGTCCTTGCATAATATGACTCACTTCGTCAAAATATCCAAGCATCCCATGAATTGTATTTCCAATCATAGACTGATAAGGTTGTTGATTCATAGAGGAATGGAAATTTGTAATGACCCATTACCTGAAGTGGAGAAACAACCAATTCCTATGCCTGTTGTTATAGCTGAACCAGAACAACCAATTCCTATGCCTACTGTTATATCTGACCTAGAGTAGTCAAATCTTGTACCTTCGATTGCACTAGCAGTTAAAACCCCGACTGTAACTGCCCATAAGTCAACTCTGAATACTAAACAAAAAATCAAAAACACCTCTCACACCATTCAGAAATACCTCGACGGTGTTGAGCCAGAACAACTAGACCCTATTCATATAGATGTGATTAAGCCTCACAAGCCTCAACCCTTGGTTGCAATAGTTAAAAACACAATCCCTGAACCAAGTCATGAGTCTCAGCCCTCGGCTACGATAATTGTTGTTGAAGAACTCCCTCCTATGCCTAAAACTAAGAAAAGGGAAACCCTTGCTTCTGTTTTTACTTACCGAGGAAGAGAACTAGGTCAGAAAGGTTTTCTGCAACAGTTGTTCAAGACCCCACTGTAATTTCCATTACATTGACTTATTCTCCTATTGAACTAGCATCAACTCAAAGTCCTCCTATTGTTGCAACAACTGTTCCAGACCCAACTGTTACTACCAGTGAATTGTCTCAAAAAATAACATGTCAAACCAGAAGAAAATCTCAGAGAGGAATCAACAGAGTTGCATCAGAAGCAACTCAAAAACCTCCTATTGCTGCAACAGTCATTCCATCCCCTATTTTCATTGCCCCTGAATCATCTCAGAAAATAAAATGTCAAACTAGAAGGAAATCTCATAAAGGTATCGATAGAGTTGTTGTGATAGAGTGTCCTGATTTTGTTGATACTCAGAACCTGCCAGATTTTGACATCAATGATACAAACCTAAGTGAGCGGTAAACTTATTTTATGGAGGTACGTATTCTAGTATTTACCTTGTGCAAGGAATTTCAAGAAACTATTTTATCATTGCAGGCCGAATGTACATGAATTACAGCAGAATCATCAGATCTGCTTGATGATTATGTGCATCACTCTCAGAGTGATGATGTAAAGATTATATCAGACCCCAACATCCCAAAAACTCCTCTTTGTGTGATTGTTGAAGAAAACCCTCCTTCTCCTTACCTGGTTGTTGAATATCGCCCTCCTTCTCCTAAGGCTAAGAAAAGGAAATCCCTTGTTTTCGTCTCTACATTACCTAAGAGAAAAACTAGGTTAGCAAGGTTTGTTGAAGCAGTAGTCGGATGGAAGAATATGGAACAAGAATTACCCATTCTTCGTCCATTATCCTCAGTTTTCAACAACGTGAATGTTACACAAGAACCATCGTCTTCCCCAAACTTAGCTTTTACACAAGAACCAGCTGCCCAGAAAGAGATTGTCACACAAGAACCAGTCATACCAGAATTAGTTGTTACACAAGAACCAACTGACCAGGAAGATACTGTTACACAAGAACCAGTCATGTCAGAAGTAGTTGTTCCACAAGAACCAGTTACACAAACTAGAGAGGATAATGACGATGTGCCACTTGCTCAGTTGTTTTCTCATATTGAAAAGAAGGTACAAGGTATTAAAAATTCTAGGATTACTGAATTAATGAAAGAAAATGTTCACCTCAAAGAACGGTTGGATTCCCTAATGAAGGACTTGCAGGTTTCTCAACAACAAAACTTAGATAACTCAACTTTGGGTATATTAGCATAGGCATCCACTGTTATGAATGAGAATAGAGAGAACATGTGCTATCAATGTGTTGATGGGTGAAATTGACCGCTCGTCAACACGAGGAGTGAATCTAGTCTGGGGTTGTCTAATTAACCCAAGCCATTTGGATTAATCCACTCCGACAGGTTTAGCGGCTCCATTGGCTGATCTAAGTCCTAAAGAAAACGAAAAAACAAAACTAAAGAAAATATAATAACTTGATGAATAATAATCGTTGAAAACTATCTTTAGATTTAATGCATATTTACAATTTAACTAACTAATATTTATAAAATAACTCTACTTATTATATGTACAGCATGTACAAATGATTCTATTTCTAATATATATATATATAACATTTACAAAATACGAATTTTAATCTAAATTCGCGAAAATCGAATATAAATTGTTTTTTTTTTTTTTTAAATAAATTCACAAAAATCGAATATAAATTGATTATTTGAAACAATGTGTGCATGTTTTTAATTCATTGATTTGTTTTCTTTATGTATTTAATAAATCAAACTGCCTAATTTAATGAAAGAAATAGCAGATAGTGAAAGTGTTTTAACTACGAGGAACTTCTATCTCTATTGTACTAATAAAATCAAATAACAGAGCTGACCTGTTATCGCATCTAATGTGTGTTCAAAGCATAGCATCCAATCTTCCCTATCTGATGAGGTAAACCCGCACCAGACCCTAAAATTTCCTCTGATAAATGGGAAGCAATGATGATGGAATCCGAATGGAAAAAAATACAAGAGATGCAATTACAACAATCTCATAATTCCACAAGCGACCACATTAAGATAAATCCTGCTGTGAAAACTTGTGCATAAACGTTCAATAGAATATGAAGATAAATCTCTTAATTCCGAGTTTGAACAAAATGATTATTGTGTATTAAATATGGAACATAAAACATGGATAATGTATAAATTTTAATCTATCAACTTGTAAAAAATCATGATAGCTAAAGCAATCATAATCTAATTGCAAATTGAAACAATCACGACTTGAATAAAAGCACAACACTGAAAAGCTAAAGCTATGACAAATATCATATTTCATTCAAGTCTGCAAATGAAAAAAATCCATGGGTTTTCCCCAAGATGAGCCCCCTTTGTTTACAAAATAATACATTTATAAAGGCCATAGGATCAAAACATTCCTTGTGGAAATTATCAAATCTGTTCCAAAAATCGTGGGGAATACAATCTCCCAAATTCCCATTTCTATGCAAAACTAATAGCCTAATCTAAAACCATGTAAAGAAATAACATGTTCAGAGATGCCACTAGCAATCCAATCTCTTTTAGAATTCGTATGTACCTGAAAATGCACAAAAATACACGATTTCAAATTGCATTTTAGTTAAAAAATCAACAAATTCGAATTTTAGTGACTAGCTAAAGCATCTCACGATTCTATAGCTAGTTATTATTATAAACATAATCATGTTTTATCCATTCAATCAAAACAAAAATGGATGCGATTTGAGCCAAAAAATCCTATATGCTAATTCAACACAAACAAAATCATTTTAAAATCACTCTTAAAATACCATACCTCGGTTTCAGGGATTTGTTTTGATCAAGCTATTTTTGAATTGACAATGGCAATGGCCGCTTCTACATTTTTAAATACAATAGACCCTGTGGTCTTCTAACTTGCTGACAGACTGCTTGAAAATATTTGGATTGATCGAGGGTTCACAGAAGGCTAAGGCACAAGGCTGGACGGGTGAAAGGGGTTATGAGGCATAGGCCTAAAACGTTTCAACAAATGCAAACAGACCAAAATGCACCTTTCAGCCACAGAGAAAATATGAGATTTGACCTCTAAAGGACGAGCTATATCTCTATAATGACCCAATTTATGAGGAAACCGCCCATGATGAAGGTAAAAGGGCTCATTTTGGTTCTAGGTTTTCAAGGGTTTGATCTAATTCAAAACCGTTTGCTCATAATCGCTCACGCAAAAACATGTCTCTGGGAGGCAATTATGGGGTTAGCCTAAGAAATCTTCTCTGGAATTATCAAATAATAACAAAGTCTAGACACCGTTGGGTTCAATTCTCACTATGGGAGCCATGGCTAACAACAAGAAATCAACATGGTATTCGGTGATAGGGTTTGACAGAAAAGAAACAGAGCCATTTGCCCTGAGCTTCCCCAACACAATGCAAAGGCAACCCGAAATGCAAGGGTAGAGCGTTAATGCTATGCGTGCGAGGATAGTGGTGTAATCAAGGCCTATTCAAGAACATCATATCGGGCTATACTTGGAAAGACACCTTGGTGTAACAAAACTCATAACAGTTTTAAACCAATATATGCATACCAAAAATTCGATCAATATGTCAAATAGACAATTTCCTATCCACGATTTGATCAATAAAATTGATATGTCAAATAAACCATTACATCAAATATTTTATAAATCATAACCACATTAACAATAATCAAATGCATAAATAGGTGGTGTTTTGATACATATGTAACCATTGGTGTGTTTGAGGCCAAGGAGTTATAACCATGTAAACAATTAGGTTCATGATAAACCAAGTAAACATTAACCCTATGATGTAATCACATGAATTCCAACTGTGGGTTTTCACGCTTGCAGTCGTGAAAACAAAAACGAAAAGTAGGTACGCAAAAAGCAGAGGATAATGGTGTCGTTTAATGAGAAAAGTTGCGACGAGTAATGAGGGTTTAAAAACCCTGTGTGGAAAGCTTGTAAAGATAGAGATTAATATGGTTGCCAACACAATGTGGTGATATTTACTTTCAGGAAGGATATAAAATTGTCAAAGTACCACAGAATGGTCAGGCTAAAGAACCGACCAATTTCTCAGTCAAAACAGAATGTGAGCTTACTGCTCCACAAAAACCAGTAGGGCAGAGGAGATCTCAATGTAATAAAGTAGTTGTTGGTTTACTAACAGATTTAAAACAAGAACCTCTATTACACTTACCAGTTGTAACTCAAGCAACTCAAACTGCTTCTGTTATTAAATACAAAGCAACACAGACAGACTTTTGAAACAACAGATGTTGGGGGTACACACAAGTTTTTCCCATACTGGTACTTAGCGATTTGTCTTAGCAATTTTGCATTGGAGGAGTCACCTCCTTAACTCAGGCTCAGAGTAAGGCTTGAATGTGGTTTGCATGAGGACATGCAATGTCTTCAGTTTGGGGGCATGTTAGGACCCAGAAATGTCCCTTTTTCACTATATCTTTTTCTCATTCAACCTTACCATTTCTATGCTAAATGCCTACTAAATGTTTTCTAAGACCCTTTTTCCCAAGGTATGAATCATTGATATTGCTTTTATATTTTATTCACTTAACATGTTTGATTGGTATCATTTCTCATATTTTACCCATGAATGTGCAACTAATGATTAAAATGTGTAGAACAACCAAGTCTTGAAGAAAAATCGTTGTTGTTACACTAGATGATACAACTATGCGCCAACTCTGCATGATGTTACATGAATACAACAACTGCACACCTTTTTTGGAAGCTGTTACACCCACTGCAACAGATGTACATCGATCCTGGAAGTTGGTCTATCATGCAAATCTCAACCCTGAAGACTAATCCTCAAAGTTGTTACATGTTTTTGCTCACGCTGGTGATGAAGATCATTTAACATATTTTGTAATGATAACAAATCCTTGATATCATACAAATAGCTTGAGAATCTCTGATTCTCAAGGCTATTCTAAGTTCGTTTTAATTGAATGACTCTGTATTTAAATATCAAATCTTTTTTAATCATTGGTACCGAAGATTAGTTATGGAACAGAGAGTGAAGAAAGAGCATAATGTATCTGAACCCCTTTTGCGAATTAATAAAGAAGTGAATTGAGTTTCTTTAACCTATTGTAGCCTATTTTTGAGTGGATTTAGTGAGAAGGAAAGGGCCCACCTTCCTCACAGACTCCCCTATGTTTTGATGTTTTAGATTAAACTTCTTTGATTTTGATGATTTATCTGTTTAACATTTCTAGTATGCATTTGTTGTATAGTCAGTTCTTTTCTGTTAAATGCGCATCAGTATGTCTCATGAGAGTTAGAGTCGATTGTTGAATACTACTGGAGGATTTCTTTCCCTTTTCTACACTAGATTAAATTCTCTCTTTTCAAGATACTACTAGAGGATTTCTTTCCCTTTTCTGCATTAGATTAAAATCTCTGTTTTCAAGAAAAATAAAATAAAAGTGTGAATTCCCTTTCCGCAATTAAGTAGGTTTTCTTTTGGAAATCAACACAGAACGTATTTCTGCAAGAGTGATATAGAAAATTATAATAGATTAGATAATCCAGGATTCTTATACACCCATCAATTTAGGTTTTCAATTATGCAAGTGTAATTTCAATTATGTAGAACTCCAACTGTGTCAACAACTTGTGTTAAGTATTCAACTTTTCAATTTTGTTTCTTTAGTTTACCTTACTGCAATTTGATTAGTGTTGCTTGCATAATATAGCATAGACTGTGCACAATTATCTTACAATAACAAAACTTCCCTTGGTTTGACAATTTATATTGAACACCTTAATTATCTATTTATTTAGATAACTAAAGTGCCCAATAGTGGCCTTGTTTGATCAGCGTTGACCAGACACCTGGAAAGATCAGATCTAGAACCTGATATATATTCATCCATCCTTGTACATCGAGGATCATGAAACATGTATCTGATCTTGCCCAACTGTCCTGAAAGTACACAAACCTCGGAGCAATTATGAGATTTAGTCAAATCCTGTAATTTCTGATACACTTTTAATTTTAATGCTGAAAATTCAAAAGTTCAATTCTTAAGCTAAGGAATGATAAATGCAACTTGCATAGGTTGTTTTATGGAAAATATGGGATAAAATGAAGGAAAAATGGATGGTTTTGGAGACAAAATTATGATTTGTGAAGTGAAAATAAGCGTAAAACGGTACCCAACATCTCCCTCAAGAGGAAGACTTTGCATGTCCTGATGCACAAAAAATGTTCTTGAACTCCTGTCAATAGTCTTCTGCCACCTCTACTACTTGAAATAATGTATCCACATTGGCTTGAGCTGTATGAAGAACTTTTAACCTCTTATATTTTTCCTTGTATGCTTGATTTTGCTAAAGCCATTTGTATGCTTGTTCGAAGATCAGTTTGTTTCGCTTTTGAAGCTTCTTTTACTTCTTCTTTAGTTTTTCATTTTCCTCGTGAGTTTTATATCTTTGAGTTAAAGAAAAACCTTAATGGTGGTGAAGTAACCAACTAAGCCAAGAGGTGAACATTTTTTAGGATCATAGAAACTAGGTATTAAGAGTTAGGGGAAATAGGTGTTAGAGGTTAATGATTATAAGTATAAGCAATTATATTTAGGAGTTATAGGTTAGAGATGTCATGAGTTAGAGTAGTTAGGGATGAAGTATTATAAGTCTTATATATGTTAGCGGTTCAACATTATAGGGGTCATGGTATTAAGAGGTATAAAGGTTATAAATGTTATGAGTTATAGGGATTATATAGGTTAGGGGTTACAAGAACTAATGGATAAATAACTAATGGATAGTAGGGGTAGTAAAGATCTTAGGGTTTTAAGGTAGTAGTAATTAAGGGTGAGTTTAATACCTCATGCATCTACCATAATATCAATAGTTAGGGATTGAGTATTATGGATCTTATAAATGTTAGTAGTTTGACGATGCTATGGTATTAGGAGGTATAATGATTATAATCATTAGGATTTATATGGCTTATATAGGTGAGGGGTTACAAAAGTTGTTTGACAATGCTATGGTATTAGGAGGTATAATGGTTATAATCATTAGGAGTTATATGGATTATATAGGTGAGGGGTTACAAAAGTTGTTGGATAGAGGGGTTTGGGGTAATAAAGTTATTAGGGTTTTAATTTAGTAGGGGTTAAGGGATATATCATGATCATTGTTAAAGGAGAGAATGATTATGTGTGTTAGGGATTATGGGATAAGGGGTTATACACATGGGTTATAGAGGTTAGGATATATATTGGCTTTGACTTGGGGGTTATAGGTTAAGGGAAATATGGGTTATAAATAATAAGGCTTATATAGGGTTCATATCAAATATGTGATATGGTTTGGAGATAATAGGGATCATGCATTATAAGGGTTATAGAGATTGCATGTGATAGAATTTTCAAGTTTGGTGTTAAATGGCTTAGGGGTTAAAAGTGTTAGTTATTTATGGTTATATTGCTTTTGGGTGATTTGGGTTAGAATTTATGGGGTTTCTAAGGATAAATGGTTGTAGGTTAGAACATATATGTTGGGCTCCAATCTACTAATTTAAATTAGAGTGTATTTAATTTTCAATCCAGTGTTTGTAAGACTTAGAGACACATCCAAAATGTATGGACTTAGAGATAAATTTAGTTCTTTAAATAAAAATAATTCGAAAGCTAATCTAAGTGTTGAGTATGAAAGAAATGCTAAGCTTATTTATAGAAGGTCTATTCATATATATCTTACCATTAATCAACAAGCTAAAGTAAAAGCATTCAACTAAATTTAAGTATTCAAATTAGTAAGCATTCAAACTAGTTCAAAGGCCTATAAATGTCAGAAAGACTAAACCCTTTTACAAGAGATGCATTATTTTCTTTCCCACATTCATCAGAAACATAATTAATTTTGAAATCAAGTAAAACATAGTATCATTACCTACAAAAAAATGTAAACTTAAAGCTCATACCAAAATTTACTTGAAAAGAATGAAAAAGGAGAAGTGTACTAGCTTGGCAAAGGGGGCCCTCTAGTGCTTCACTTGTACACCTAGAGTTGTCTTAGTTAAGAAGGAAATTCCATCAGAATTCACATAATCACATCCTAAACATCAGCAAGAACAAAACACCAAACTGATCTCAAGACTGAAAATTCAGAGTTTTCTTCATTAACATAAGATGTCATACTAATCCATGTCTTGAAGTATTTATACAAAACATTTGTAACTGAAAATACTAAAAAGACTCCTAATATGAGTATGAGATCCACAAAATATACTAATAAAGTCGAATCCCTCCTTCAGATCCACAAAATATGCACAAATCCAAAGAAAATCTAAAATTGTCCATAATTTTTTGCTAAAACAGGGTATTTTCTACAGAAGTGGCCTTGTTTGACCAGCATTGACCAGACACCTGGAAAGCTCAGATCTTGAACATGATAGATATCCATCCATCCTTGTACATCAAGGATCATGACACATGTATCTGATTTCGCCCAGTTGTCCTGAAAGTACACGAACGTTGGAGCAATTACGGGATTTAATCAAATCCTGTAATTTCTGATAAATTTTTAATTTTAATGCTAAAAATTCAAAAATTCAATTCTTAAGCTAAGGAATAATAAATGTACCTTGCATAGGTTGTTTTATGGAAAATATGGAATAAGATGAAGGCAAAATGGATGGTTTTGGAGACAAAAGTATGATTTGTGAAGTGAAAATAAGCATAAAATGGCACCCAACATCTCCCCCAAGAGGAAGAATTTGCATGTCCTCATGCACAAAAAATGTTCTTGAACTCCTGTCAATAGTCTTCTACCACCTCTACTTCCTGCAATAATGTATCCACATTGGCTTGAGTTGTATGAAGAACTTTTAACCTCATATATTTCTCCTTGTATGCTTGTTTTTGCTGAAGACATTTGTATGGTTGTTCGGAGATCCATTTGTTTCACTTTTGAAGCTTATTTTTCTTCTTATTTAGTTTTTCATTTTTCTCCTAAGTTTTATGGCTTTGAGTCCTAAACATTTCATTTTCTGTTTTCAAATATCTTTCTAGGACCTCTATTTCTTTGATCTTTTTCTTCATCTTTTTTATTTTCTTGTCTTTCATATCAAGCCTTGATGTGGACCCACCAACCATTTCTTCTATTTGTTCTACTTTATGTGGTGATTGAGTTTCATCTTTCATGTCTTCAATTAATTGTTTCACCTCTTTTCTCATTTGCTCATATGTGGAAGTCTCTTGTTTTTCAAAATCATCATCTTCTAATGATTGTGCTTTCCATTTTGCACACATTCATATGTGGTGAAAATCTAATCGTTTTCTTGGAATTCTTTTTCCATTTTCACCATACTTCTTGTTCTTATCCTCCCCATAGGCTATTTTGAGCTTTTTGCCTTGGGGTGTTTCATTTCCTCCTCATCATCTGTCACAATCAAGATCTGTTCTTCTTCTATTTTCTCTTCCACTGTTTCAAAACCATTTCCAATGATAAATTATTGCCCTGACAAGTTCTATTTTTGTAGTTCATGTGTGATGATCATTTTGATGAAGCCATAGTGGTATATACTCTTTTCTGTATTCCTCCCTTGTTTTTGAACATCCGTAGCCATCTTAGAAAGGATTTGGAGTAGAAAGTAGGGCATGTGAATTTCACAATCACTATTTAAATGTTGCAACAATTTGATGTGATACAGGTAGACAATACTAAACCTTCCTTAACAAGTAATAAATTTATGGATGAGATAGGTTAATTCATCCCAAGGATGAATCAACCAACTTCTTGGAATTCCTTTTTCCCAATTTACTGCTCCAATCCTAGATCTAGATACAAAAGGTGCCCATGATTTGTCTTTAAAGTTTTTTGTTTTGAAGTATCTTTCTCTAGTTTGAGGTAATCCAGTGATTTCTGAAATTACATCTTCATAAATTATAATGGCGATGTTACCAACAGTGGCCCTTTCCCCATTAAATGAACAAGCAAACTCTAAAGAAACCTTTTCACAGTATCCATCAAACTTCTCAAAGAAAAATATCCACTGATTTTTTTCAAGAATTTCTAGACAGTCTTTGTGAGTTTTTGATGGATCAAACTTCTTTGGTTCATACCTAGACACCGTTCTTTCAATTTTTAAAGAGAAAGACCCTAAAAAATAGTTCACTACATATACAAAAAGGAGGTCTATCCTTGTCCAAAAAAAATTCAACCCTGTATATTCTTCAATCAACTATTTTGATTTCTTCAAACTTGCAGAATCTATTTTAGTTCAATTCTGTGAATGTTCTTTCAACAAGAATTTTCTGTTCAAATGAAACAAAGAAAATATCATTTTCTTAATTTCTAAACTGCTCTCTGTTAATTTCAATCATAAATTTCTTGATGAAAGGGCATACCTGGCAATTCAATCTGCAATTTAAAATCTTTTATGCCTTCTTGTTGAAACTCAAATCTGTTTTTCTTCTTACAATCAACCTCTACTAGAAATGAGTTGTTTATGTTCTCAAAACGTTCATCAGGAAGTTGAAATTGACACTTAACTTAACAATTCTTAACATTGAATTTGAACTTACCTTCCCTGGCCGACTCCTTCTTGAACATGTTCTCTTCTCCTTGGTTTATGCATTCACCTCCCATGTATTTCCTCAATGCCACGATTTATCCACAGGGTGAAAATGGTGTATGTTGATAGTGAAATTGTCAGCATACAGTTGGTTGTTTATCAGAAATTTTGGGCTGGGTAGGCATAGGAAGGAATGCGTTGGAGTGAGGAGGTAAGTTACAATGTAGGAACGCGTCAGCATTTCGAATATGGGGAGCGTCTAAGTGGAACAACGGTATATGGAAAGAGGTGAAGCTACAACATTTTTAGGAAAGAGGAAAAAAAACATTGTGGAGGAAAATGAGAATGAGAGTATTGACTTCAGGAGAAAATTTGACTTTTGTGGAGGGAATAAGATTTCTTAACAAGGGTATTATGGTAGCATGCATTTGTACAATCTCTCAAATGAGCACTCATTGTTGAAAATGCCCTGTCATCACACCTCTTTCACTTATGAAATTTCGCTTTCTTTTCTTGCAATCATCACAGGAAATGGTGTTCATCTTATGACTCCACTTTGACTTATAGCTCCCTGATTTATTTTCCTTTGAATAACCATTCAAATTATAACTCCGAATGTATTTTCCTTATGACCCCTATTTTCATTTTGAATCAAACAACAACTTATAATGTCTCCACATATATGTTTCCATAAAACAGAGCATTGTACAATTGACATATTCAAAACAATGTGTTTGTATAATCAGTTTGATAACTTGTTTTGAAAATGTTTGTAAATATTTTTAGGTTGGAAACCATAAAAATATTTACAAGAATAACCTTCTTTCTAATCATTCTCTTGTTGTTTGATTTCGAAAATCTAATTTCTCCTTATAGCTCCCTTGGAGACCAAATTGGTTTCTTTGAGTACTCTTTTTTATGCTTTGAGGGTATATGAAGTGATGAAGAGATAGTGTAGGGGAAGGGAAAGGTATTTATCATTGCTAGCTTATGAAGAATTTTCCAAATTTTTAAAGAATTAAAAAGAAAAATTTATACTAACTTGTTTGTTGCTCCTTGTGTTGGTCATGTTGCTTGGTTGAAGCTGGCTGGAATGTTGCTGCAATTCCTCACTTATGAAAAATTTGATGAGGTTCTTCTTAGATTCCTTTGCATTCACAAATTTCACACAACAAAGGAAATTATCAAAGAGGCATGTCCAATCTAATAACAACTTGTATCCATGTAGGGAATATGCATGTAACCATTATTTCAAGCAAAACTAAATAAGGTAACAAGAAACACAGATTGAGATAAAAAATATCAAAAGTATAGAACTGCCAAGTTACCATTCATAACTACATTTATATTTCAAATGAAAATGTATATTCACAAGCGCCAATACACATTCATTCATCCACAATTCCATTCACTCATCGCAATTCCATTACATTCACTCATTTTTTTCCATACACGCTCCAAAATTCCAACGTTTCATTCATTGCATGTATCCAATACATAGTCCACATCCTTCACTTGTATACACTTAGTGCCCCTACATAAGCCTTCTCCCTCATGCATTCACCTTATGACTCATTCATAAATCTTGTACCTATGCATTCACCTTCACCTTGTGCCTCCTACATACACTGAACCTACATGATACTACAAAAGTACACGAACCTTGGAGAAATTACGGGATTTAGTCAAATCCTGTAATTTCTGATAATTTTTTAATTTTTAATACAAGTTTTAAGGGTTGGGTGTTAGATATTGTTAAGGAATATAGATGAGTTAGGTGTTGACGGTCAATGATTATAGGGGTTGAGATGTATCTGTTAATCTTATAAATATCAAGTGTTAGCGGTTATGAGCGATAATTATATATTAGGTGATAAGATAATTAAGGCTTAGGATTTATTGGATTAGGGGTATAGAGGTTAATAGGTAGGGCTTAAAAGAATTATGGGTTAGGATTTATTTGATTAGTGGTTAAGGGAAGAGGTGATATGTTAAGCCCTAATATTGGCTCATTACCCCTTAATTGGGGCATATTAGATTAGTAATGTTATTTTATTTATGTCAGATTTATTCCATTAGTTGTAATTATACCTCCTAGTCTCCTATATATACCAAGGAGACATTTTCATTTGGAATCATCTTGTACTTGAATATTTATGTGGGGTAAAAGGAGGTTTTCCCCTCGAAGAGGCTTATTATATGAAATTATCTCTTTTTCAAGGTGTTGAGTACTTATTATAACATTTTTCTATGCTATATTGATATTTGTTTCTTAACATATGGTATCAGAGCTCAAGGTCTTGGGGTTTCGCTACTACACCTGAGACACCACGGAATTTTTGCTATAACTATTTTTCTACAACGTTTCAAAAGGAACGGCTTGGAGGATATTTAGTAGACAGATCAAGGTATGTTGGGTTAAAATTTCAGCTCCTAAGGCCTTATAATTTCGAATATACACCCTATGCAAGTTAGGGTTATGGAATCATCCTAAACTGAGTCATTGCGACATTGTTGCTATAAAACATTTTCTGTAATGTTACAGACCTTGAAATCTGGAGGATATTCACATCAATTAGTAAGATATCTATGGTAAAAAGTGAAGCTTCTAGGTCATATTAAATTTGTAGATACACCCTGTGGAAGATAGGGTATCTGACTAGTCCTATTGACTACTCTCAAGAAGGTGTTCTAGGTAAAACAATCATAACTTCTTCCTAGAGTATCCAAATTGAGTGAGACTAGTTTCATTGGATAGTGGACAGTCTGTAGTATTTCGGGTATGAGTTTTAGAATTTATATGATTTATTTTGTGTGGGGCATGCTATACAAGTGAGATCTCCTGGAAAGGCCAAAAATCAACAAGTTGTGGGGAAGTTACCGTAAATTCGACTTGGCACATCCAATTTTGATCAGACCTATGGCATTGCAGAGAAGAAATCGCCTCAAAATCAAGGTTTAAAGTGATACTTGGCCAACATGCCACCAAAAAAGGGAGCTTCTACACCAAATAAGCCTCCAGACAATCCTACTTGGACTCTTGATGAAGGTGAAGAAATGCGTAGGGACATAAATGAACTACACAAGAAGATGGATTCAATGGAAGCTAAGTTGGATACTAAGATGGATTCAATGGAAGCTAAGTTGGATACTAATATGGATGGTTTAAAATGGGAGATCATGGAAGGATTGAAAAATTTCCTAATAGAGAGGACACCTGCAAGTGAAAATGTATCCCATGAAACTCATGATGAGGACACAAGGAAGGTGACTCAAGAATGGAGAAACTCCAACTTTGGGTTGAAGACCAACTACATTCCTACGATCGATATGAGGAAGTTTGATGGCAAGGACCCAATCACATGGATAATTTATATGGAGCGATTCTTTGATGTACATAATGTGCCACATACACAAAAGGTACGAATTGCTTCTTTATATTTAGAACCCAATAAATTTATATGGTATCGATGGCTTTGTTCTCGCAAATCACTTGTCACTTAGACAATTTTCATGGAAGAAATGATAGCACACTATAAGGATACAAGGAGCAATACTTTCTTTAGCCTCTTGATAAATCTCAAGCAAAAGGGTTCAGTTACCGAGCACATTGAGAACTTTCAAAGATTGAATATAAAGGTAACAGATATTCCAAATGATCACTTGATTGATGTATTCATAGGAACTTTAAAGGATAACATTCAACACGAGGTTCGACTTTGGGAACCCAAATCATTGGAGAATGCATTTAAGGTGGCAAGAAATGTTGAAAGTAAAAATATGGCTATGGCTACTAGAAGGACC
>SNQJ01S0035482.1:0-55185 GCA_010110895.2 Picea sitchensis | reverse complement strand
AGAGAAAATGTACCATACATTTTCTCTAATATTAATCCCCCACCACAATACCTTTTCTCTAATATTCCCCTCAACCCCCACCCTCATACATTTTCTCTAATATTCCCCTCAACCCCCACCCTCATATCACCCTCATTTGAGGGTGGGGGTTGGGGGAAATATTAAAGAAAATGTATTGAGGGCGGGTATGGCAGAGAATATTAGAGAAAATGTATTGTACATTTTCTCTAATGTTCCCCGCTACCCCCACCCTCATATGATATGAGGGCGAGGGTGAAGGTGGGGGTGGGGAGGAATATAAGAGAAAATGTACAATACATTTTCTCTAATATGAGGGTGGGGGTAAGGGGGATATTAGAGAAAATGTACAATACATTTTCTCTAATATGAGGGTGGGGGTAGGGGGGAATATTAGAGAAAATGTACAATACATTATCTCTAATATTTCCCCCCACACTCGTATGATGGTGGGAGTGGCGGGAGGGGAGGGTCGGAATTAGAGAAAATGTAAGGGTGGGAGGGAATATTAGAAAAAATGTATTGTACTTAGAGAAAATGTATTGTACATTTTCTTTAATATTCCCTCTCATCCTCACCCTCATATCAAGGTGATATGAGGGTGAGGGTGGGGGTGGGGGAGAGAGGAATTAGAGAAGATGTACAATACATTTTCTCTAATATTCCCCACCCAACCCCACCCTCAACCCGGGAGGGCGGGGGGAATTAGAGAAGATGTACAATACATTTTCTCTAATATTCCCCCCAACCCCACCCTCATATGAGGGTGGGGGTGCAAGTGGGGGGGAATTAGAGAGTGGGGGTAGGGAGAAGTGGATTAGAGAAAATGTATTGTAGATTTTCTCTAATATTGCCCTCCCATATGAGGATGGGGGTGGCAGGGGAATATTAGAGAAAATGTAGGATATGAGGGTTGGGGCTGGGGAGGGGGGAATTAGAGAAAATGTATTGTACATTTTTTCTAATATCCCCCCTCACCCCCACCCTCATATGAGGGTAGGATATGAGGGTGGGGGTCAGAGGGAAAATTAGAGAAAATGTATTGTTCATTTTCACCCTCATATGAGGGTGGGGGTAGAGGGGGGGAATTAGAGAAAATGTATTGTACATTTTCTCTAATATTCCCCCTTACCCTCAATACGAGGGTGAAGGTGAGGGGGGAAGATTAGAGAAAATGTATTGTGCATTTTCTCTAATATTCCCCCACTCCTTCCCCCCACCCCGGMTGTCATATGAGGGTGGGGGAAGGGGAGAATATTAGAGAAAATGTACAATACATTTTCTCTAATTCCTCCTTCCACCCCCACCCTCATATTAGGTGGGGGTTTTGGGGAATATTAAAGAAAATGTACAATACATTTTCTCTAATTTCCCCCCTCACCCTCACCTTCCCACCCCCACCCTCATATGAGGGTGGGATATGAGAGTGGGGGGGGGGTTAGAGAAAACATACAATACATTTTCTCTAATATTTTCCCCCATCCCCACCCTCATATGAGTATGAGATATGAGATAGGGATGGGGGGGAATATTAGAGAAAATGTATGATACATTTTCTCTAATTTCCCCCTCGCACCCTCATATCCCACCCTCATATGAAGGTGGGGGTGAGGGGGGAAATTAGAGAAAATGTATTGTACATTTTCTCTAATATTTCCTCTCACCCCCACCCAATATGAGGGTGGGGGTGCGAGGTGAAATTAGAGAAAATGTATTGTACATTTTCTCTAATATTCCCCCCCATCCCCACTGCATCCCCATCTCATATCTCATACTCATATGAGGGTGGGGATGGAGGGAAATATTAAAGATGTTGTATTGTACATTTTCTTTAATTTCCTCTTTGCCCACCCCCACCCATTGTACATTTTCTCTAATATTCGCCCCCACACCCACCCTCATATGAGGGTGGGGGTGAGGGGTAATATTAGACAAAATGTAATGTACATTTTCTCTAATTTCCCCCCTCACCCCCACCCATTGTACATTTTCTTTAATATTCCCCTCCAGCCCCACCCTCGCCCTCATATGAGTTTGAGATATGAGGGTAGGGATGGGGTGGAATATTAGAGAAAATGTACAATGGGTGTGGATTGGAAGGGGCGGGGGAAGGGGGAGAGGATTAGAGGGTGGGGAGGGAATTAGAGAAAATGTGAAAATGTACAATGGGTGGGGATGGAGGGAAAATTAGAGGGTGGGGGTGGAAGGGAAAATTAGAGAAAATATAAAATACGTTTTCTCTAATTTCTCGCCGACCCCACCCTCATTAGAGGGTGGGGGGAGCGTGGCAGTAGAGGCGAAAATTAGAGAAAATGTACAATACATTTTCTCTAATTTCCTGCCTACCCCCACCCTCATATGAGTATGACAATACATTTTCTCTAATTTTCCCCGCACCCCCACCCTAATATGAGTATGAGGGTAGTGGTGGGAGTGAATATTAGAGAAAATGTAAATATTCCCCCTCACCCCCACTCTCATAATGAGGGTGGGGTAATGAGTATGAGGGTGGGGGTAGGGAGAGGATTAGAGAAAATGTAAATATTCCACCCCACTTCCACCCCCACCCTCATAATGAGTGTGGGGGTAGGGGAGAATATTAGAGAAAATGTAAATATTCTCCCCCAGCCCCACCCTCATATGAGGGTTTATGAGGGTGGGGGAGAATATTAGATAAAATGTAAATATTGCATGTAACATCCCCAGCCACCAACAGGCTGAGAAATTCCACCTACACAACCTTAACTTAGCCTTTAAAGCTCTGATACCATATTGTAACATCCCCGACCACCAATAGACTGGCAATTCCACTACTCCTGCAGCCCTACTATTTTATTTTGATCTATGATAGCTCCAGTAATAAACTACTGGGCTATGCCACAAAGAGATACTTGTGAAAAAACATACACATCCATATAAACATAGAATGACTATTCTATATATATATAACATAATAATGCGAAAATAACAGTAAGCTTACACATGCTGCATATACAACATATATACCATTACACAACATGCAAATGAACATAAAAGTGGTACTTATATTTTATTAGAAGACCACCAACTACGTGAAGACCTTCCACGAACCTCCCATCCATAGACCACGTTGTTCATCACGCTCAACAGTGGGTCACCCCTGAGCTGGGACTAAGCTCCACCCAAGGCAAGGGATTCCTAGACTAGGCTGAGGTTACAGGAAAACTGCACAGAGTAACCAGAAGGATTCTTTCCCGAAGCCTTCTTACGCCCACTACTCATGGAATCTCATTCCCCACATGCCTGATCCACCCGGGAGTATACACCTTCACAAGAACAGTCCATCGGTGCTTCACCTCCCTCTCTGGGTCTCAATAATAGGCCAGATCAGGAATTCTCAGAGCTCCGTAGTTGGTGTTGGACTCTCTCTGGGAGAAAACCACTTCCCAACAGAATCTCTCACCTGAAGAGAGTTGCTCATAGGCCTGACAACCTGCCTCTTCTACCATAGGCCTGAAAACCTGCTTCTTAAGCACATTCCTCGACTTAGCTACAGCTAGGAGAGGACAACAGTAATGTTTCAACACTCATTCATGCAGGAATGACAGAAGGCAGCAAGCCACACTCAGTCCAGGAACTGTGTGGCCACAACAGCCCATAGTTACGACACCACACGACACAAACATATATGAGATACTCCAGCTTCATGGAAGACGCGACTCAGTCCGTCGGTTTTCCCACAGGTTCTCACTGGGTTCGTGACCAGGAAACAATGTAGAGGTCGATTGCAGAGGCAAAACGGGTTTTGAATCTGAATGGTCGAATCCCCAACGAACTCACGCAGAGGTTGGAAGAATGGGAAGCGAACCTAGGCAGAGGATGAGAGAATGCAAGAGAAAACCCCCAACACGACTGACTTCTTTAGCTTTAACTACATGCGTCCAGGTCGACATCTGTCTTCCTGGAGCTGCATGCACTCCATTTTGCATACGTTCATTTCCCAGAAACTTGGGACAACACTTGGTCAATTGACCACCTTAGCCTTTCAGAAAATAATAATAACTTATTATCCCCTTTAGAGGTAAGCCCCCTAGCTTAGTCCATAGGCCCACACACCTAGCCTCATCCCTTACCCAACCTTGTGGAATCTTAGTCCCCCATCACTCTTTATTCGTGGTCGGTTTACACACAATGATGTTTATATTTTATTAATGATCTGTATAATTACATATACAAAATCAGGCTCCTGACCTTTAACACTTAGGCTCACCAGCCTAATAAACACATAATCCCACCAACTTATATACACTTGGCTCACCAACCTATAAACATGATTACAATTCATAATAAAACTAGGGCACTACCGGGGGATATTAGAATCCCTTCCCCTTATTTTTTCATTGTCCTCAGTGCAACTCTTTACACAACATCAACAAGATTTCCCAAATCTTAAAAAATATGCGGGTATTTTGCCTGCACAACATCATCATGCTCCCATGTCGTGTCCTCAAAATCGTACCAGGTCCACTGGACCTTTACAATCCCTATGGCTTGATTCTGAAGCTATTTGCTCTTCCGGTCCAATATGAGCACCCGATGCACTTGCAAGACACCTTCTTGCTCCACCTGAATCACATTCCAATCGATTACATGACTAACATCAAGCATATATATTTCTTAAGCAATGAAATATGAAACACGTTATGTACAATCATGGATGTAGGTAATGCAAGCATATATGCAATGTATATATATGTATATACAGAAAATTTTAATAACATTATAACCTGTATACAACATACACAACATACAATAATTAGATAATTGTACTTATCTTTTGATTTGAGAAGACCTTCCACCCCTGAGCAGGGCTATGACTCCATCGGGGCAATGGCTTCCCAATATAGCCACGGTCCACAATCCATAGCCACATGGTCTAGGCCAAGGTACCAAACCTCAGCAACACTCCAACCAACGGTCTCTCATTCCCCACATGTGTGTCCCACCCCAGGAGTGTACACCTTCACTGTCACACAATCCATCAACTGCTACACCTCTCTTTCATTAGGCTTCAACAACAGGCCAGCGCAGGAAGTCTCATAGCACCGTGGCTCCCGGAGTTCCAACTACCCTAAGAGATTTCCAATTAGCATTGTTTCGAGCTACTCTTTGTAATCGACATTCTAACTTTAATCAACATCATCTCATCTGCATCACCCACATGCAGTTATCATGAGAAAACATAAAAGAATTCATTTAGGAACTCCAACTTAGTTCAAAAAAGAATTCAACTTTTGCCCCACAACAGGAAATTTCATTTCATAATTCATCTTGGTTGTTGTCATATTATGAATGCATCCATCCTTGTGGTTTTCCACAGAGACCAAACTACACACCATTTTTCCTGTAATGTTTCCTCTTGCATACAACCAACAAATTGTCAATATTTTTTGTACATCATAATTCAACATGTACAACACCTCATGTAATGATCTAAGAATTGTCTGCACCTAACAATTCAATCACAATTACCAAACAACTTGACCAAATAGAATGATTCATCGATCTATGCATATGCATGTTCATAATTAATAACAGTAAGTTTATTATTTCAATTTTTTTAACATAAAATTTGTTGTAGTCTCTATTCTTGTGGCTACCTGGCTTGTAACTTTCCTTTGCAATGTTTAATAGTTCCTGAAATGTTCTCAACTTCATGAGTTAGCAACATTTCATCCATTAGTATAATTATTTCCATGCAATAATATATATGCATGTACTTACAAAACATATTCAACCATTACATTTAGTATACAATTCTATCACTTACTATGCATGAGTGAAATTCTCAATGCATACTTATTCAGTGCACCTTGCATTGAATTACATAATGTTCTTTATCTCAGTCATGTATCTCACCATCCATGAGTTGGAATTCTGACCAATATGTTGACACATTCTCCACACATTTCCTATTGTCTTACCAATTAATTAGATGTCTTCCTTTTCAATCTGAACACTACACCAAGAATATAATTATGTGTTGTTCATTAGTGGTAGCAAAAAGGTTGCGGCCCAAGTTTTATTTAAAAGTAGGAAGCTTTCATGATTATTTTATAAAACTTATAACCAACACTTCAGCCCTCTGTTGTTTCATTCCTTATGCAACAACATCACCAACAACACTTGCAAACATGCAAGCATTATTTCCTCTGGCTGACCCAACCAGCCATAACATACTTGCTCCCACAAAAATTGCAGCAACTTCTTTCTCCCTATAAAAATTTTCTTGTTGATCCCAGAAGTATTTAATTCTTCCTAGATTCTTGAATCTTCTTCTGCGCCCACTGTGATCACTGTGCATGATTATTCCTCCCTGAGCACTTTCAACGCAATGCCCCCACCTCAGCGGAGTCTGCTGACCTCCCAGTCAATGGATCTTCAACTCTTGGAGCTGGGGTAGCTCTTTGGGTCCCTACTAGAACCTCCACAAAACAAATCCACAAGCCTTGCGCGAAACTTCACTAGCAAGAACTAGCGGCAGGCGCAAGCTTCCTCTACGTGACCACCGACTATGACCATGCGTCTATCCAAAAGGTGTTTCGGGATTTCACGTACCGGGTGTTTCGATATGAGTCACCCTCGACTCTCTCTATCCCTGAAATATGAAATAAGAATCTAGTGCGTGCTAGCTCTTCTCTTAACTTCCACTGGCGTGACCTCTAGCTATGATCTGGGGCCTAGCTTCCGAGTGCTACGGGACTTTACCCTTTGCGAACTTCGAGGATTAGTGTTACACATTATTTTGGTCACCCTAATGATGACTTTACAAATATGTGTTCAGGCTCCCAACATGACTTTTTGCCTAAGAAAAACAACTTATTTCCTCCTCTACAAGGCTGCTTTTTCGAAAGGGTTCGCACGCTGCATATATTACACAGTGCGAAAATCTATGATTTCCGCAGGCTGCTCTATAGCTAGCCAGTGGGATTTCTGCAGGCTGTTGTATAGGCAGGGTGCGGCAGCGTTCCAAAGCTAAAAGAGAAAAGAGGTTTCACGAAGTTTCTAGAAGGGGAATCTTCTGGAATGTGAGGTGGCGTCTATATGGTTACGATCCTACTGGTTTCTCTGATTTGGTGGGATCATCCTCATCCCTTTAACCACTTCACCTTCTCCTATATAATCATGGGCTTCTCATGGAAAAGGTTAAGAAGCAAGATTAAGCAGAGAATTGATGAAAGAATAGGCTGAAGATTGTGTGAAGAATCATGTTCTTAGTGATGCTTGAGGCCTCCATTTTTCTATCAAGATTTTGTGGATTATCTTCATGCGAATTTCAGAGCAAGTGTATGTGTGTGTTGGAATGAAGGACCACTAAAAAGGAACTTGCAACATCAAGGCAATTCAGTTGTATCTTCTACTTTTCATTAATATAATACGGTGGCACGTCTATTTCCCATAAAATGATTAGTATTTTATTACATGACTCATTGATCACATGTTTAGGTTGTCATTGAATTCTACTATTGTTGCTTTCACGTTGGTTGGTTTGTGTTGTCGCAGATCTGATTCCACAAGAGCACTGGGGATGAAGCAAGGACAATAAAGATATAAGGAAGTGATTCATAAGGTATGTTATCTATTCCTCCTTTGGTGGTAAACTCAATGATCACAACTTAGGGAAAGAGTTTTGTTCCGTCTCATTTTGTTCTAGATCCACGTGGATCTAGGGGGATTAGTTCATGTCCGCATCTACCAATTTACCCAATAAAAAAATTGACGACTCCACTGGGGAAGAATAACTTGATTGTGGTTTTTTGTTGGCCAATTTCTTTTGACTTATTCTTTGTACTTGAAATCAGTGTCTGAGTTTGTGGGAGATCCATTTAGACTCTCTAGGTTTGAAAGTCCACTTATATTCTTTGCCCTTTTCTCCAAATTTCTTGATTTTTCAAACACTTTGTTAAGAACCAAACATCAATATAGCATAGAAAAACCTCAGGAAAAGTAATCAACGCCTTGAAAAAGAGATAATTTCAGATAATAAGCCTCTTCGAGGGGGCAACCTCCTTTTACCCCACTTAAATGTTCCAGTACAAGATGATTCAAAATGAAAATGTCTCCTTGGTATATATGTCAACAATATACTAAGAACTAGGAGTTCTAATGGCCTAAAACTAGAGCACATATAAATAAAATAACGATACTAATCTAAAATTACAACTAATGGCCTAAAGCAAGCATAAATAAAATAACATTACTAATCTAATATGCCCCAATTAAGTGGTAATGATCCAATATTAGGGCTTAACATACCCTCCCCTTAAAGGACAAATTATTGTTATGTAACACTTGAGTATCCAGATATACGTATAAAGGAGCTCATCTTCCCAAATTGGAATCTTGACCTTCCTCATTTAATGAGATACTTTGAAATGGATCTATTCCTTAGATGGCGAATTCTTGTGTCGATGACGGCTTCAGGATCCAATATGATTATTACTTCCTCGTCAGTTAAGCGTATAGTTTTGAGCTGGGATCTTGTTAAGCCCTATAACCTTCTTTAAGCATGAAACATGGAAGCTAGGTGTACTAAGTGAAGATGCAGGCAGCTCAATTTGTATGCCATAGTACCAATTTTTGCAACACCTTATAGGGGCCATAGTACTTTGGTGATAATTTATTATCCTTCTTGGCTTGTAGGGGACATCTGTTTATATGGTTGTGGTCTTAAAAACAATCCCTACTTCTAGAAACTTCTTTCCTCTGATGTTGATCTCTTGTTGTTTCATGCGATTCTGTGCCATGGTCAGGTTGTCCTTTAAGATTTGGAGAGGAATTTGTTGTTGTTGATTCTCGATGTGATCTTCCTGCTTGAACCTTAGATTTTTCTTTTAGAGAAAGTGATGGAAGGAGAATTGGTATCCATAAGGTACCATAAATGGTGTCATTTTGTTGCGGTGTGAAAGAGTGTTATACCACCATTCTGCCAAAGGGTAACTCATTGAACCATTGTGTTTGTTTATCAGAGACAAAACAACAATTATCCTTCCAGACATTTTGTTCACTATCTCAGTTTGTCCATGGATTGAGGATGATAGGATGAACTATGAGCCAATTAATTACCCAAAACAGAAAATAATTATGTCCAAAAATGTCCGGTGAATATGGGATCTACGTCACTTACAATAATCTTTGGGCTGCCATGTAGCTTTTGAACTGTCTCCATGAATGCAGTGGCAACTGTACCCTTGCAGCTTTGAAGGGATGAGATAGTGCACAAAGTGTGCATAGAATTGATCTATCAACAATCACCATGATGACACTCTTTCCCTTCAGACTTTGGTAACCACAGTGATGAAATCCATGGAAACCTCCTCCCCAAGCAGTGACTTGGGATGGATAATGGTTGTAAGACCAGGGAGTCTTAATTGTTTTCCACCTTATTTTGTTGTGAAACCAAACATTCTTCCACAAAAAAAAATAAGGTGGAAAAAAAAAAAAAAATCCTTCTTGACTCATGGTAGGTTTTCAAAAAATCGAGGTGCCCTCCTATTGGAGGTGTGCAATTCCAATAGTACCTTTTGTTTGAGTTGGGAGTTCTTACATAGAAATATAAAGCGTCTTTGTACCATGGTAAGATCATTTTCCATGTAAATGCTCGATACACTAAGTCTTCTTGCAACCTTTAAATGAGAGTCCACACTTTTTCGTCATTTTCCATTCATCTTGCTCTATTATCCAATCGGGTTGGATGGTCGAGATATCACAAAGAAAGGCCCCAACATCTTCATCATTTCTTGAGAGTGCATCTGCCACAACATTTTCTTCCTTTTTATAGATGATTTCAGAATCATAGCCCAATATCTTAGTTACCTATTTTTGTTGTTCTTCTGAAGATAGTCTTTGTTCCAGAGTATTCGGAACTATCATGATCTGTTTTGACCTTGAAGTGCCTACAATTGGGTAAGGACACCCATTTTCAATGCATGTAGTATCATTTCCTTCTCATAAATGGGTTGTGTAAGTCCTTTCCATTGAGTGTGATGGACTTTCAAAAGCCGGAGGCCTTCCTTCTTGCATTAGGGCAGCACCAATTCCATTTGAGGGCATCATTCCACAATAAAGGTTTTTGAAGTCTAGAGTGTAGTCAGAATTGTACACATAAACTCTTTAAGTTGTTCAAAAGCTTTTGAAGATTTACTTACTCGAGTCCATGAAATGCATCCTTCTTAGTTGAGTAATGGGTTAAAGGAATTGTTGCTATTCTTCCATAGTTCGAACAAACTTGCGGTAGTAACCTGTCAAACCCAAGAGTATCCTCTAAGATTTTTTAATGTTTTGGGAATCGTCCAGTCCATCATAGCCTTAATCTTGTTAGGGTCTACTTGTGCAACTTCATGAGATACAATATGACCCAAATCTCTACCTCTTTTACTCAAAAGAAACATTTGGATGGTTTAGCATATAGTTGTTGCTCCTTTAGTAGTTGTAGCACCTTGTCCTGCATGTGCACATGATCCTCCTGATTTGCTATGAATTGAGTATATCATCAAAAAATACTAACACAAATTTTCGAGAAGGAAGGGCTTGAAAATGGAATTCATCAACCATTGGAATGTGGAAGGTGCATTTTGTGCACCAAAAGCATGACCAAAATTCATAATGGCCTCCGGGTTTGGAATGTTGTTTTTGGGATATCTTCTTCCTTCATTTCTGATCTGATGATACAGAACGGAATAATTTTGTGAAATAGATTGCTCCATGTGGTTCATCTGACAATTCATCAATCGCGGGAATGTGAAACTTATCTTTAAAAGTGATTTTGTTGAGCTCTCTGTAATCTGGACACATACGCCATGGGTTATCTTTCTTGAATACCATTACCACTGGTTTCAGAGTAAGAGACTTTGGCTAGGTCTAATAATAGCCTCTATGCTTTGTTTCTTCAACCGTAGCTCAATTTCTCTTAAGGCATAAGGGTATCACGTATGGCTTTGATGTTAGAGGAACACTCGAGGTGGAGTGAATTTCATGATCATGATTTCGAGTGGGTGGGAGACCTTTAGGAGGAATATCTTCAAATACTTTGGAATGTATCAATGATCCTTTGGAGATCTTGAGGGAATAGATGTCTTAGATGTTTGAACATCTGAGTGAGCATGGTGTGCAATAATGCCTTGATACCCTTTTCCAATAATTTTGTCATGTCGTTAGAGCTTATCACCTGCAGACTTCCACTGTGATACCTCTCGCTCTATTTCTTTTCCTTCTAATAAAATTTCATGAAAAGTTCTTGAAAATTAAAACCACTGTTCCCTAATGATTGTAACCATTGGATTCCCTAGTACAACATCTGCACCACCATGGGTATAGCAATCATTGGACTATTCATTATATTCCCCCATAGTAGGAATTGATCTTATTGCATTTTCGAACATTGATAGTTCCTCATCTGCAATCATTACTTGAAGCTCTGAATTGCTTTGTATATACAAACAGTGAGATCTTTGGCTAATTATGGTGAATGAAATTATAGTACTGTCAGAATCAATTGGGACTATTACCTTTTCTTTTGATGTATCCTTGCCGATCTTGAGGGTTTGAGGGAGTGCTAATTCCAATAATGCATTGCATGATATACATTAGTCCAGCTCTTGGTGAAATTGTCCCCGTTTTCATCTTGGAATGGTTCTTGTTCTTGTTCCTCTTCTAAAACACCTCAACAATCTATGTAGAATAATTTCTTCTCGCCACACTATGTCCCTTAATGTACTTGTATCCACAAATTAAAGCATAAACCTTTTTGCTTTCTTTCCTCAATTGTTGAGTGTCAACCTTGTAGGAGTTGGTGTTTTAGGAGAAGAACATTGTTCTCTCTATAGATGTTAGGGAATGGAGTCCTTCTAGTAGCCATGTATATTTTTACTTTCAACATTTCTTATACCTTAAATGCATTCTCAATGATTTGGGTTCCCAAAGAACCTCATGTTGTTGAATATTATCCTTTAAAAGTTCCTATGAATACATCAATCAAGTGCTCATCACGGAATATAGGTTACCTTTATGTCCAATCACTGCAGAGTTCTCAATGGTAACGATTCACTGAACCCTTTGCTTGAGATTTATCAATTGGCTAAAAGAAGGTATTGCTCCTTGTCCTCCTCCTTAGTGTGATATCATTTCTTCCGTGAAAATTGTCCAGTGACAAGTTATTTGCGAGGTAAATCCATCAATGCCAAACAAATTGATTAGGTTCTAAATATAAAGAAGCAATTAGGTACCTTTTGTGTATGTGGCACTATGGAGATCAAAGAATTGCTCCATCTGAAGTATCCATGTGATTGGGTCCTTGCTGCCATCCAAACTTCCTCATATCGCTCTTATGAACGTGGTTGGTCTTCAACTTAAAGTTGGATTTTCTCCATTCTTGAGGATTCATATACGTATTGTCCTCATCGCAATTTCATGGGATGCATTTTCACTTTTCAGGTGTCTTCTCTATTACGAAATTTTTCAGCCTTCCATGATAATCCTCTTTTAAACCATCCATCTTTGCCTCCAACTTAGCTTCCATCTCTTGTAGTTCATCTTTGTTACTAGCTTCTTTTGCAAATCATTTATGTCCCTACAGTATTTCTTCACCTTCATCAAAGAGTCCAAGTAGGATTATGCGGAGCTTATTTGGTGTAGGATTCCCTTTTAGATTGGCATGTTGGCCAAGTATCACTTGTGAACCTTGGAATTTTGGGGATTGGTTTTTCTAGACAATATTTCTTCTGTGTATCTCCCAATTTTTGGACCGCTACGGGTGAAACTTTCTCTTATGTATTTCTCGATATTTCTTCTCTGCAATACCACTGGTCTGATCAAATTGGATGTGCCAAATTAGATTTATGGTAACTTCCCCACAACTTGCCGATTTTGCCTTTCAGAATCACTTGTATGAGTATTGCCCCACACAAAATAATTGATATAAATTCAAAAACTCACACCCAAATACTACAATTTGTCCACGATCCAATGAAACAGAGTCCCATTCAATTTGGATGTTCTAGGAAAAAGTTATGATGGTTTACCTAGACACATTCTTGAGACTAGTCAATAGAATGATCAGATACCCTATCTTACGCAGGGTGTATCTACAAATTCGCGATGACCAGTTGAACTTTTACCCACCGGATAAAATGCTAATTTCACCAACAAATTTTCTCACGGAGTTCGAGTGCGGCGTTATGAAAGCGATTTTATAGCAAATTGATCGCTCATTTCAGGATGATTCAGAACCCTATCTTGTACCGGCTGTATCTCCGAATTATAAGACCTGGGAGCTGAATTTTGAACCCAAGCGGAGCTTGATCCGTCTTCAATACTGCTGCTAAATTCGTTCCTCTGAAAGCGTTGTAGAAAAAAGTTATAGAGAAAATTCACCGGTGTCAGATGGCAGCAGCAGAAACCCCAAGACCTTGAGCTCTGATACCATATGTTAGAGCAAACATAACCCCAAGACCTTGAGCTCTGATACCATATGTTAAGAACCAAACATCAATATAGCATAGAAAAACCTCAGGAAAAGTAATCAACGCCTTGAAAAAGAGATAATTTCAGATAATAAGTCTCTTCGAGGGGGCAACCTCCTTTTACCCCACTTAAATGTTCCAGTACAAGATGATTCAAAATGAAAATGTCTCCTTGGTATATATAGGAGACTAGGAGGTTTAATGGCCTAAAGCCGACATAAATAAAATAACATTACTAATCTAAATTACAACTAATGCCCTAAATCCGACATAAATAAAATAACATTACTAATCTAATATGCCCCAATTAAGTGGTAATGCGCCAATATTAGGGCTTAACACACTTCCGCATTGCACCTTCAGATAGCCTACGGAAAAATTTGATTTCCGCACCCTGGTGGTTTATTTCAGTGTGGGATTTCTGCACCATGCCTATTTCTGGCCTGCAGAAACTATTCATTTCCACACTGTGTTATACTACCAGCCTGCGGTGACGTTTGAGAAATTTTTTGGATTGGGTTTTGGCCTCTATTGTTACCCAGTTTTGCTTTAGTCAGTTGGGAAATGATTTTTAATGGCAGTTCTTGAATTTTTCTTGTTCTTGATTGGTTTCAGAGATCAAACACCTCTCTTTTGATCTTTTTCCAATTTTTGTTTTTTATTTTTATCGACAAGGGTATAATCTCTGGATTTGTGTCTAGGTGCTTGCTCGATTGAAAATCTTCGATTGGATTTGAAGTTTTAGGTTGGTTACACATTCTAGATTGCTTAATGATCAGAAGACCATTTTTTATTCACATTTGAGGAAACATTTTCTTGTCATTTTTTTTATTTTTATCTCCATTGAAAGATCGATTTGGGTGCTTGTTGAGTGTTTTATTTTCATTGATTGCTTATCCTTTCTCAATTCCATCCATGGTTTGGTTGTGGAAAGGAAAAAATTAAAGTCTTTCAATCTTTTAGGTAATCATTTATACAAAAAATATTGGCATTCAAAAAATCGAAAAAGAGAACGAATAGTGAAATTACATTGTTGATGATTGTTTGGTATTACATTCAAAGAAAATGAATTGTACGTCGTAGTTCAAATTGTTCCAAAAAAATACCTTCTCCCTACTGCAGATAGAATTCATCGAACGGAATTTTGCATCATTCATTTATATTTTCACGTTATTGGATCAAAGTCTTACACAACATTGGTTTCATTCCCGTCTACCTCTTGAGTAACAACAACCTCTAAAAAACATTGTGAAATTTAAAACTCAAGTAGTAACTTTTATTTTCTAGGGCTCTTTTACACCAACATTAGCTAGGATAGAGCTTTGGAATAAGCAGTGAGACACACTCTCCAAAGCACAAAACACACAATAGTATCTTGTGATAGGGAGTGTTCAAATCTATTTGCAACATTTTTTCCTGGGAAGCCCTTCTCACACAAGGGTCAAACCTGAGGTCGCATTGAAATTGGCAGAGTTACTCACCCTGCTTTGTTGGTCTTAGTATAGATATTCCACGTATTATGGGGGTCGCTTGAAGGTATACCCACAATTATGAGTGGAAGCTTCTCAAGTTGATTTCGAGCTTGATACCCCACCCTTGCATGTGGATCGGACTATCAACTGTTTTCCCAAGCATCATTGTTGTTTGTGGTAACTTTAGTAGCCTATCTTCTTAGGATCTTACACAAGGTGACTGTGAAGGGGTAAGTCTTCATGGTACCTGGAATCGACGTTAGCCAGACTCACTCGGACTCCTTGGAGGGTATACCCACGATTATGTGTGGGAGCTTGCACTAGGGTGTAAGTCCGTTAAGCAGGTCGTCAATGTAACTTTTCCACCCTAGCCCAGCCCCTTCTTATCTCGGTCTCGCGACGTTGGATTTCATCACCAACTAATGATTTAGAAACGAAAAGGTTTGTTTGCCTGGTTTGAACTCTATATTTTATTAGCCAGTGTTGTTTGTTTTCATAGTTGGCCATATATTTTTTTCGCAAAGTTTTTGGTTCGAGCAATATTGACGCTCCATGTCGTTCACGTAGAATGCAAGGCCTACCTCCAGAATATCCAAAAATTTATCAACCCTTGCCTACTAATCCACTGGAGGACTCTCCTCAACAGAGTGAGGTCCAAGACACTGCCACTCCACAAGTGGAAAGAACTGACTCTTTAGACAATTTCTGAATTTCTTCCTCTCTAGAATCTTTTCGACTTCCTCACGGTTCCGAGAGATGTATTCTTTGACTAAATTCATCCGTAGATCTTGTTGTTCAAACTTTTGGACTACCAATCAGACCTTTCACAGGTCCCGAAGGCCAAGATCTGTTTTGGACTACTAACATATCTAGACGGGATATTTTCAGAGTCGGGTCAAGTGTTGATATACTTGTCGTACTCAAGTCACCCGAAACCTCTGCTGAAGACACGATACCCCTAGATCATTCTCCCATTACAACTACCTATATGTTTGTTGGTTGAGAAACCCCGTCAGTTGATCCTAACTCGATCATCCCCCTTTAGATGGCCCACTTTACAATGGTCCCAAACGCTACGACTATTCCCACTAGGACTACGATGGCTAGCCAAGCTCCCATTGGCACACCACTTTCACCTAGACCTTCCCCATCGCTTCCTCATGGGTATAATGCGTTGAATGCTTCTATCCCTATCCCTACTTAGGTTCCATCTGGAGAATCTGGAGTTTTTTCTCCTCCTGGGCACAATCCTGTTGTCGGTTTCATTCCAACACTTCCCCAACCCCCCTCCGGAGGGTCTTATCCACCTTTCACCGAGGGATCCGGACCTAGTGGCATTACTCAGTCTTTCACACCTAATTATCAGATTCCTGTTGGCGAACAATTCAACCCTAGGGGCCAATCTCAACCCCCGTGTAGAGGTCAAACCCCAATTGGGAAACAACCTCTGGTTGGAGGACAACCCCCACCCACCACACCCTATAGACAAAAAATACCGGTAGTTTTAGCCCAGTATTGGAATTTTCTTACCCAGGTTAATACTCAATCGACTAGGGGGAAACAACCTCAAGTCAACTCTTTCATACCCCCTAGTACGGGCCAACCATACCCTGGGACTTCCAATCCCATTTGGGGTTCGAACGTTCAATCTAGTGTCCCTTTCCAAGAGAACATCTCCAATCAATATAACCCCACGAGCTACATGCCTGCACACCCACAACTGAATCTCCCAGGATCTTCGCATCATATGAAAACTGCTTACGGTCCTACTGGTATACTGATGGGATTCCTCCCCAAAGTCACCAGTACCCTCACATGAATAGACAGTTACCCTTCTTAGCCACTTTGGATCTACCCGACTTGTCTAGGATTTTGAATGACCCTATCCATCACTCTCCTCATTGGCATGTCATACCAGCCAAATTACCATCAGACATTCCTAAGTTCGATGGTAAACCAGGAGAGGATCTGAACAATCATGTAATGACTTCCACCTTTGGTTTTCATCCAACTCTTTGATGGATGACTCCATTCGGTTACGTCTTTTTCAACGAACTCTCACGGGTTCAGCTACGAAGTGGTATATAGAATTACCATGAGGTTTCTTCGTCGACTTTAATACCCTAGCTATGGCTTTCCTCACTCACTACTAGTTGTCAATCCGTTATGAAACGGGAACCGAGATTTTGAGTTCTTTCAAGCAAAATAAAGCCACTCATATCTCTGATCACATTCATGAGTGGAGACGAAGACGACGTTTAATCAAACTCAATCTTCTCGATCAATTATTGGCAGAATGGTTCACCAAATCCTTCATGAATGACATATCTAAATATATTTCCATGGGCGGAGTTGTCACAGAAGAATAGGCGATCAGTCCTGCCCAGTACCTTGATCTCATTTATTCACAAACATGTACTCTTTACGATCTGCTCCCTGATGCACCTCGTCCTTCTACCACGACCACCTCAACAACACCGACAACTTCTCATGTTGTTGATGGTGTGATAGGTACTTTCCATGCTCAACCTCAATTTGCGTAGACTTATCGCACCAATCCCAAATCCCATGCTTCTAATGTTCAAACTGCTCCGACGCCCACTCCTCCCACCGGTAAAACTTCAGAAGTGAACGTTGTTCAATCGACTCCTACCGGTAAGAATAAATCTAAAAAAGGGAAGGGTCGGAATAAGGAGGATAAAATAACAACTCACAATCCGACAAGACCAAGTCACAACCTGCTGATGATAAGGAAAAACACAAACCTCGCCATCCTTGCCTTATCTGTGGTGATGATCACTACATGAAGGATTCTCCAAGATGTGCCGAGGTCACGAAGTTCCTTTAAGGGACCCCAAAACCTCCTACACCTGTCGTCTTGTCTCAGCCTTTTCCTTCTCAACAACGGGCTCAATTGGTCATCCATGATCAACCTTCTTCCTCCACTACCTCCTACGTACTTATGTGTAACTGTGATTCAAAGAAGATTGACATCACACTTTCCACTCGTGCCAAAGATTACTCTTACTCCAAGGATAAATTTGACGATATACCACCTTTGTTGGTTCAATAATATCCCTCGGCTCCACCTTCCAACAATCATCATCATCTCGAATGACTAAACCTCGATACAGTCCTTCGCCCTCCTCCCAAGGGCATGGTTCGAAAGTCTACTTTCAATCCTCATGCATGTGTTGCCCAGAACTACAGTATTGTAGAGGCTCTGGTGCAAGCACCGTCTGCGATGTCAACCATCGAATTCCTTCAGAGTTGTCCTACACAATGGAAGGCACTATTAAAATCTATTGGTGGAATTGACCATACAGATACAAATTTAATAATCTTTGAATTGGAAGATCACATTCCAAGGTTACCCCCTCAGCTCGCATTTCAAATACAATTTGTTGTCGTCGACAAGAACATTTGTAGAACAGTTATTGACGAGGGTGCCTCGACGTGTGTCATGTTTATTGCCTACTAGAAAGCCACTGGCTTTGCTTCCTTAACTGAATCACACAACATGCTCAAAGCCTTTAATGACTCTAGCTTTAAACCTTACGGTGTACTCCCTTTGTTGCCTATTACGTTAGAAGGAAAAATGGTCAACGTTGAAGTTGAGGTCTTTGACGCACCTCTCAATTACAACATTTTACTTGGTCGTAGCTGGATCGATTCCATGCGTGCGGTCGTGTCTACTATTTTTCGTATCGTGTGTTTTCTACATCAAGGAAAAGTAGTTACAGTAGACCAACTGGCCTTCTTTAACTCTGATACACGTACTGGCAACGTAGCTTTCATTTCAAAGACACCCCCTGGGTACGAGAATGTCGGTGTGGGTCTACTAAAATATTCAACTCTGATGGGTATGTTTCCAATCCCACCACCCGACGTTCCGCCTCCTTTGGTTTCCTCAATTAACATGATTTCCACCTCCTTCCGCGAAACTCCCGCATCTTCTGACCCGTGGATAGTACCCGAACCCGGTGATTATCTTCACTATGGCAACCAGATGCCTTTAAGTCCAGTTGAATCCGCTTACCGAGCCATTCAATCGACTGACCCTTCTACTCCCTCTCTCGGTGATTCGTCTCCTGACCCGTTCCACCTTATTTTTCCCACGGAAAAGATGATTATGTCAGTTATGTCGATGGAAGATACCCCTTGGGATGATGGGCATCATCGTTCCATTCTCTTTCTCAAACAACACACCATCAAGAGTTACCAACAGAGCTCGACTTCGTCGACCGTTGTCGTTATTTCTTCGGTTCATGAATCCACACACGATGTGTTATATGAAGGGAACTTAAGTAACATTTCATCCACCATCCCCCTCGACATATCCATTAAACCTGGAGTTATCGAAAATGTCCACATCGGAGCTTCATGTTCCACCAATGAGGTTGTCACATATAAGTCATTTTTTCAATAATTTCGTGACATCTTCGCGTGGAGCTACGAAGAGATGTCAGGTATTGACCCTGATATTATTGTACATGAAATTAAGACTTACCCAGACGCTAAACCTGTCCGATAGAGACTTTGCCCGGTCCACCCCCATAGAGCAACTGTTATCAAGCTTGAAGTCGAAAAACTTCTTAAAGCTGGCTTTATTTATCTTGTGGCTTTGACTGATTGGGTATCCAATCTAGTTCTTGTTAACAAGAAACAAGGTATGATCCGTGCATGTGTTGATTATAGGGATATCAAAAAATCTTGTCCTAAGGACAAATTTCCTACCCCCTTCGTTGACCAAATCATCGACGATTGCGCTGGAAGTGAAATCTTTTCTTTGATGGACGGTTTCTCCAGATATAACCAAATCAATATCTTACCCGTGGATCAACACAAAACCGCTTTCATTTGTCCTTGGGGCACCTTTGCCTATTGGAAACTACCATTCAGTTTGAAGAACGTCGGTGTAACGTTTCAACATGCGATGTCTTACACTTTCCATGATATTAAGTATATTGTACAGCCATATTTAGATGACCTACCAACGCATTCCATGCATCATAGTGATCATATGGCCCACCTCTGAGCCATTTTCCTTTGTTGTCAATTATATCGTATACGCTTAAACCCACATAAATGTGTCTTTTGTGTGGAGTCTGGCCGACTCCTGGACTTTATTGTGTCATGTTAAGGGATCAGGGTAGATCCTTTGAAGGTCGAGGCGATCCTCAATCTCCCTTCTCCTTCCTCACTTCGCCAACTACAAAGTTTGCAAGGGAAGACAAACTTTCTACGTCGTTTTATCCCAAACTACACTGAGTTAACACTCAGATTTACTCGACTACTAAAGAAGGGCTCGGAGTTTGTATGGGACACCAATGCCAACAAAGCCTTCGATGCTTTGACACTGATTTTAACCCATACCCCACTCATTTTCCCACCCGATTATAGTCGAGATTATTTCCTTTATCTTGCTACTTCGGACTCTACCATTGCCATGGTTCTGGCCAAGAAGACAATTTACACGACGAACATGTCATTTATTATTTGAGTCGGAGTCTCACGACTACCGAAGCCAAGTACTTACATGTTGAAAAACTGGCCTTGGTAGCTGTTCAAGATGTCCAATGTTTCCGTCACTATATTCTACTACGCAATACCACTGTAATTTCTGATTGCAACCCTATGCAGCACATTCTTACACGTCAATTGCTAAGGGCAAAATACTCCAAATGGATAGTGATTATCCAGAAATTTGACTTAGAATTTGAGCGTGCTAAGTCGAAGAAGTCCTTGGTCTTTGTCGAACTGATATGTGACCTTCCCTCCGCTGAGACAGAAAATGTGGTAGAGGATTCCCTACCAGACGAATCCCTTTTTCTGATCATTTCTGATGATGCTTGGTATGGAGATATTATCATTTATCTCCAGACTCAAACTTTTCAGCCAGACCTCTCTAGTACAGACCATCGTCGCATCCACTATCAAGCCCGTCAATACATCATTCTTGGTGACACTCTTTATCGTCGTGGTGTTGACTCTATATTCTGACGTTGTCTCACCTTTGATGGGGTTGAGAAAGATTTGAATGACTACTACTCTGGAGCGTGTGGCGGTCATATGTTCGGGTATGCCACTGCCCAAAAGATCTTGCGAGCAGGGTACTTATGGCCTTCTTTATTTAAAGATTGTATAACTATCATCCAGAAATGCCATACTTTCCAAACATACAATCATAAGATAAGATATCATCTCGCTCCTTTACACCCTGTAGTTTCTGTTGGACATTTTACTAAATGGGGTATCGATTTCATGACCTGTAACCCTCACTCGGTCGGGGGGCATGGATACATTATAGTAGTTGTGGATTATTTCACGAAATGAGCCGAGGCGATGCCTACATTCGACAATTCGGGAAAAATTGCAGCCCTATTCATATGCAATCACATCATCACACGAGTTGGAATCCCACAGTCTATCGTCATTGATCATGATAGCCACTTTCAAAACTTAATGATGTATGAGCTTATAGAAAAGTTGCGTCTTCGACATGAAAACTCAACCCCCTACTATCTGCAGGCCAATGGCCAAGTTGAAGCGATCAATAAGGTTCTTATCACCATGCTTCGACGGATTATAGGAATTCACAAAATGAGTTGGCACATGATGTTGTTTTCAGCATTATGGGCCTATCGAACATCCGTGAAGTCTGCCACAGGGTTTACACCCTTCCAATTAGTGTATGGTATAGAAGTTGTCCTACCAATTGAATGTGAGATTCCATCGTTAAAACTAGTTGTTGAACTTCTCCCAAACACCTCTGCCGAAGAAGAACGTCTGTTGTATATTATGCAATTGGACGAAGCCCGTCGTGATGCCACCCTAGTTATTGAAACCCAGAAGAAATGTGTCAAAGCCCAATACGACAAGAATGTCAAGCCATGCATTTTCTCTGAGGGAAATCTAGTTCTCCTCTATAAACAAGATCGTGATTTGCTAGGAGCCGAAAAATTTGAGACTATGTGGCGAGGCCCTTTTATCGTCAAACGAGTGTTGGAGAAGGGAGCCTACGAGTTAGGAGATTATGATGGCATTCCGTTGAGTGAACCCAGAAATGGGCTTTACTTGAAGAAGTACTATGCTTAGACTATCTTTGCATGAGTGCTTGTATTTTACTGTATCATATTGTTGTGTGCTTTTCGTTATTTGGTTTCTACCCTCGACCGCTTACCTTGTGTTATGTTTGGTTTCCAGATGTCGGAGTCTTCGTTACCCCACTTTGGCTTTGCCGATGACGCTAGTCGTAGCAATCAGAACCTAGCTTCTACTGCGTGGGCAATCTATGCACCCACGAACGAACTTATCAGTCTACACGGTGTTTGTATCGGTCGTGCAACCAATAATATCGCAGAGTATAGCGCAGTCATCGAATTGTTGACCGATGCTATCTCACTTGGGATTCATCATCTGGTTATACGACTTGATTCGCAGCTAGTAGTGATACAATTAAGTAATGTCTATGCTATCTAAAGTCCTGCTTTGTTACAGGTATATTTACGAATTCGTCTCTTGAAACGTTATTTTGATTATATCGAGTATCAGCGCATTCCTAGATGTCTAAATACATTAACTGATGCATTAGATAATTATGTGTTAGACAGACATCTGAGACATTTATAAATCCAATAAAACATCACATGTATTATACAAATCAAAATAAGTCGGTAGAAGCCTTATGTGTATATATATATATAACGATAAAAATAAAAAATTACAAAAAAGATTGTTTTTCGTCTGAAAACCAAAATATCAAAATATGAAGCTCATAGCTTCTACAAATGGCATCATGGATGCTTCTCACGGTAACACACTACTGCTCGTGATACCCTACGGAGCAATCGTCTTAGTGGACCAGACATGCCTACGGTATGGCACTGGAAATGCCTCGAGACCTCGCCGATCAACATATCTAGGATGTCTGCAGTGAAACCCTCCAGATTCTGCTCGATTGCTTCATAATCATCTGCATCTCATCCTGCTATTACCGCTGCTTCCCCTCGCCTCTGGATAGGGGATGTACCCAGGGGCCAGAATGGCCCTACATCTATGTGGTCAAGATATTTTTATTAGTCATTGGATTGAAAACATATATAAAAATATTTAATATTTTGAAAAAATTTACAAAAACACCATAAAAGAAAAATGTTTTTCTTACCTAGGTCCACCCACTGAGAACCCTCAGGTAGCACCAAGTCAGGATCATTGCGAAAATTCATCATAACATACACATAGTCACCGATCATCAAGATCCGGGGCTCCAACCAATCAAAAAATGTATCATTCTATTTAATAATGGGGCTCGCTACATGCCGGGACATGAGATCACACCATCGCTTCATCCGTGGATCTCGTGGCGCTGGTATATTCCAATCTACCTGTAATCGTAAGTGAGGGAATCTTTCTAGGAAGAAAGATACCAAAATGGATCCATACCCAAACTGCTTCATCTCCCCATTCTTGCTCTTGGTCAACTGGATCTTCATACTGCGGAGGAGTCCATCGCACCAGTTGAACACATGAAGTTATGTGCATTCCACGGCATACTGAAAGTAACTCTGCAGATCCATGTGTGGAGAAGCACTCCCTATCATCCATGCAGTAGTGAAAAGAATGGTTCTGAGAGTTATATCACGAACCCCTCCGATAGCCAGTTTACCCTTGCGTCGCTCGACCCGAGGTTCACAATAGTGTCTGATGTATTCACTCATCGGAAAACCACCACCTCGACCCCCTGTTAAGGTCACTTGCGCCCCACAACGGGATAGCCCCGTCAAGAAGTAAATATCTTCGATGTCCAAGGAAAGCACATGAACACCCACATGAAATACTTTTTGATCCACGTCCCACATATGGACCAAATATTCCAACAGTCTCAGTTAGGCTCTCATGCCCTGGATCTTGAAGAACTTTAACAAACCACACTGTCGTAGGGCATTTATGGTTCCCGGATCATTCAAAGCCATTGCATCATCGTCTTCATGCTCTCTTTCTCTCCACTCCAACATTTTTGCAATCAAAATACCTACATGGAGATGAAAGAAAGAAGTTGGCACTTTCAATCATCATTTTTGGAAATTTTTTTGGTCCAACGCATCATTTTATTTTTGGGTTTTCGGCCGTCGCGACTAGGCTTTAGTTACAGAGCGGGGTTTCCGCAGGTGCACCATTGGGCGCCTACGAAAATCCTTGATTTTCACAGGCCCCAATAGGGCACCTGCGGCGGCCCCAGCGCATGCCTACGACCAAAAAAATCATCTTTTAACCAATTGAAATGAATTTTAAACCATTGAAAAGGAAGAAGATGAGGTACTCACCGTTTTCACGCAAACCGTTCACTGAATGATCGTCTGTGCTCCCCGCAATCGACCGCCAAAATATGAGGTGAAAAAAGGGCTCTTAGACAAGTTTTTGACCAAATACAAATGAAATAGTGAAAATGAGTTCTTACCCCTATTATCTCATTTTTTACTTTTTCTAAAAATATTTTATATCATTTAAATATATTTTCTCAAAAACCTACCAGCCTAATGGTCTCGTGAGTGTTTTGTTTCTTGCAGATGGGTAGACCAGGGTTTCGAACAATGAAGTATGGACAGTTTTTGCGATTTGTTTTTCTTTTTTGTCGCATGTACGATTACTTTTTAGGATTTTTTAGAAAAACCTCGAGCTTAGTCTTTGTTCGTTCTCATGCTTGAAAATCGATGAGAACGTAACCAAGTATATTTTTGTCGTCTTTTTGTACTTGTCATGGTAATACGAAAATAACGAAATTTCCGGAGTAATCTTTAAGCTCTTTTCGCACTCCATTAAAATGAAAATATTGTCGAGCAACCTTGTTCTTTTCACTCATAAAAGTATTTGAAGAAAACGTTTGATGGGCGATAGTTTATCACTTTTTCGGTCCTATCAAACTACTTTACGAAAAATGAACTGGGAGAGTTCTCTTTAAGTGTTTTTCAGACTCTCAAAATATGAAAAACCCTTGAGTTTTCTATCTTTGGACTCATTAAGCAAACATCAAAAGACCCACATGGAACCAAACCACTCCTTCTTAGGGTTCGTTAAACATACTCCGAGGGACTCGTCCGAAGGATGAGCTTACATCAACAAGCATATGTTATCCTCCTCAAGCTTGCGTAAAAATAAAGAGGTACTCGCCAGAAATGGTGGGGGGGAATTTGGGAAAGAGATGCGTCTATGTATTTTTGTTAGTGGTAGTAAGCATCTCTCTTGAACACGACACCCCCTTCATCATTTGAATCCGGGTTGGGAAATCCATTTGTCTCTCGTTTGACTTTCTGCAAGTTCATATCTTGCGTCGTATTTGAGTCAATGTTGTCAAGACCAGTGTCGTGCCATTCATATGTTCAAGAGAAGTTCAACCAAGCCCTCTATTGAGTCGGCCATCTGCAATCGTCAATTCATACCATGTCGACCTTTCTTGTGTCAGTTTCAAATTATGTTCGTGCTTTTCTCTACCCTAAATCTGTTACTTATTTCGTGTCATTTGATGGGGGATACATCATGGCCTCCTATGATGAGTCTTTTCCTGTCGACTTCGACTCATTATCCAGGAATAGACTTAGAAATCATTTAGTGCCTTAGAGCCTGCATGCCTCAATGACAAGTTTCTTCGCTTTCGACAGTGGATTTACATCATTGATCCCTGATCGAGAGATTCCATTGAGTGTTCGACTCTAGCTCATCTATTCACACTCGTTGGGTTGGACTATTGTACCTTGAGAGTCATTGACATCAATGGTGATTTCTCTTGCACTTGTTAACGGTTTTCATTAACGACCGGTAATCAAGTGGTTTCTAACCATGTTCGACTTCAGCGTCTGTAATCACATGGCTAGATTTGTACTAACGGATGACGAGATTGAAGACCCTGGACCTCATCATTTTTTATCAAGGTTGCGATGGAGTATTTGTAATTTGAATTGATACATAGATCCACTTTGTATGTCTAGTGGCTATGTTTGTATCTGAGTTTTCCAATACATAGATCCACAGTGTATTCCTGGTGGCTATGTAGAATCTTGATGACATGGATCCACAATGTATAATTGGTGGCCATGACGTATATTTATGATTTCAATCATTTATAGTCTGAACATGGGAATGCCTACTTCAGCCATGGTATAATATTGTGTGGATACTTGATTGTTTGCAGGTTCCCGATTGGTGCGATCCTTGTTCCCGACACACACGCATTTTTACAAAGTATTTCGACTGTCATGAGTTCCAGCCTCATACTTTGGGGGGGCATTCTATTACACATTATTTTGGTCACCCTAATGATGATTTCACAAACATGTGTTTAAGCTCCCAACATGACTTTTTGCCTAAGAAAAACAACTTATTTCCTCCTCTACGAGGCTTCTTTTTAGAAAGGGTCCGCAGGCTGCATATATTACACAATGCGGAAATCTATGATTTCCGTAGGCTGCTCTATAGCTAACCCGTGGGATTTCCGCATGTTGTTGTATAGGTAGGGTGCGACGGGTTAAGAAGAAAGATTAAGCAGAGAATTGATGAAAGAATAGGCTGAAGACTGTGTGAAGAATCATGTTCTTAATGATGCTTGAGGCCTCCATTTGTCTATCAAGATTTTGTGGATTATCTTCATGTGAATTTCGAAGCAAGTGTATGTGTGTGTTGGAATGAAGGACCACTAAAAGGGAACTTGCAACATCAAGGCAATTCAGTGGTATCTTCTACTTTTCATTAATATAATACGGTGGCACGTCTATTTCCCATAAAATGATTAGTATTTTATTACATGACTCCTTGATGACATGTTTAGGTTGTCATTGAATTCTACTATTGTTGCTTTCACGTTGGTTGGTTTGTGTTGTCATAGATCTGATTCCACAAGAGCACTGGGGTGAAGCAGGGACAACAAAGATAGAAGGAAGTGATTCATAAGGTATGTTATCTATTCCTCCTTTGGTAGTAAACTCAATGATCACAACTTAGGGAAAACGTCTTGTTCCATCTCGTTTTGTTCTAGATCCAGGTGGATCTAGGGGGATTAGTTCATGTCTGCATATATCGATTTATCCAATAACAATTAGTTCTCCTCCTTTCTCCTGAGGTCCGAACTCCCGAACTCCGTTCGCCTCAGATCAACGGTCCACAGCTTTTCAGGTTCGACGATCCAGATCAATTCCTCGCGAATCAACAATTCACATTTCGGGATTTCGAAAAACAACTCCCCTCTTTTCTTCCGATCTCTAGTTTTCCGAAATCCACGTGAGTCAGATCCAACAACTCACAGCTCCTCGTAATCCAACGATGTGGATCATTTCTCGTGAATCGAGACTTCGCGGTTCGTGAAATCAGAAAACAGTTCTCTTCCCCTTTCAGCCAACTTCCGACTTCACGAAATTCAAGTGCGTCAGATCAACGACTCACACTCATCGTGATTCAATGGTCTATATATTTCCTCGTGAATCAGATGTTTGTGTTTCGGGATTTTCGAGAGCAACTTCCTCCGTTCTCTTAACTCCTGATTTCTAATTTCCCGATGAAAGGAATCAACGGTTCGATCTTCCTTGAGATCGACGGTTCGCTACCTCTCCTGAGTTTTCAAGTGCTAAATGACTCTCAGCGTTATCATCCTCGCAGTTTCTTTTGATCTAACAACGCACGACTATCAGCACTTCTCCCTCCAAGGATTCCTACCATTCGTTTAGGTTCTCAATCACTTCCTGCCAAATATCTTGGCGTTAATTCTTCTGGACTTGACTTCCTCCCTAACTTGAAGGATTTCAAATATTTTAAAGGCTTGGACGGTGTTTTCCCTCCCGAGCTTCTGTTAATGAAATTTTGACTTCACCCTGACGCACAGTTGTGTTCTGCGTGCGAACTTGCATTGTTTCTCCCTAAGATTTTAACTTATAACTTACTCAGTCTCAAAGGGACTCGACTCTTCTGCGTCTTTTAAAATACTTTCTGGTGCCCTCCTGACACACTCTATGCTCGTCTTCTTGAGCCCTTCGAAAAACAAGTTTCCTCTATACACACTCCTTGCGCTTGATATGCACACCTTGCATATCTTACAGAAGAGAACACTTAAAACTTATTCAATTTCTTCGCAAACTCATTCACTCACCAAGAACATCATACATTCACAAAACACATAATAACAGTAAACTATGAAACAATATCAACACTGTACAATTGGATCAATTTTCAGTATTCTATTCATTTGAGATTAAAAAAAAAAAAACATGATTACAACTCCTGTCTTTCACAGACACATTACAATGAAAATTCATCTAAAGACCAAGAAGTCTCTCTCTCGCCTTCTTTCTTCTATCTGAAGACATCTCTAGCATTTTTTATGTTTTAATGTAACCATTACATCTGGATTCCTCTTTCCGAGACCTTCCCAATCACAGCTTCCTTGCTCAATTCTGAGCCTTGAGCAGAAAGCTATGATCCTTTAAAACTTGTGCTTCTTTTCCGATGCACTTCTTGTGCAACGATCTCTTTTCTCTTAGCTAATGACTCTTTAGATATTTGTTGGACCCTATCACAAAATTTCAGGTCTTCAGTATTCTTTTGATGCGGGTTCGAACCAGACGAAACCCACATGCTTCCTTCCTAACCCTTTTCCCTTCTTTAACACAGTTTTCGGGCACTAGCCCCTGTTCTTTCAGTGCCCGACCCACGCAACCATGGATCGTGATCAAGCGCTAGATCAATAGGTGCTTACCCGAGACTTAGGCTTCGGAAGTTTTCAAAGCACAACACAACAATCTCTCGGAGTTCCAGATTACCGAACTCGCGAAGTTGGGCAGATCAACCATCCACGTCTACTCAGCATCTGACCGCTGACACTTACTATGGAACCTCAGGTGTCTGAGTTCTGGAACTTCGGGTCTTCGGGACTTCGAAGATTAGAAGGATCTCTCATCCACACATCCGAACTATTAATCTCTGAACATTCCCATGTCACATTTGTTGACATCATTACGTCACATCACTTAACGTTTTCCAATTGCGGGGGCATGCAACGGTGGTTTGAAGTAACCCATATTTCATCCTGCAATTCTTATGACACTGACACGTAACCCCTCGGTCAAGCTGCGGTTTGGATTGCAGGACCGCCTTGGAGAATTAACTCCCGTGCAACTTGGATCCCCGCAATGTCTCATGGTCATTGATCTTGATGTATCGTGATCAACGCCATTGTGGGTCCTCCAACCCCTAACTACATTACACAAACTCATGCCCCACTAACCCTGCTCACACAGGATGCCACATGGCGGAATACCAGCCACTGATATGTGGCCCATTCAGATGGGTGACACTTGTCATGTTCCCAATTCCATCTCAACCTTCCACGGTTCTAAACCCACTGACGCGTGGCACACGCCCCATGTGTCCACGTCGCCTCCAGGTGACGTCATCATGACTCACCACTTCAGCGCTTTCGCTTCAGAACATCGGGCTTCGGGAGTTTTTGCAACGACACATCCCATTATCCCAACAGCCAAACTCCCGAAATTACAATCTTCCATTCTGCTTGACCCAACGGTCAAGATCTTTTCTCCAGATCTACGGTGTAGATCTCTGTCAGGACTTCGAGGTTTCGGGTGTTTATGCCTCCACGCACCCCGCTTCTCTCGATTGCTGAAATCCAAAGGGTTTCCAGGATAACCCTCATGTACCTTCTCTAGATCCGACGGTCGTAAAGGAATCTCCTTTTAACAAACAAATCCTACAGCTCCAAAACCTCAAGTGTTGAGTTCTCTCTCTCTATGGTCAAATACCATGACGGCTGCGGTTTTATTCTACCGCTACTCCTCCTGAGCTTCGTAACATGGCCAAGTAACCCCTTGGCACTCAGAAGCATTCTAAGGTTCGAAATTGGTTTCTCCAGACACAATTTCCACCTTAACCCTCGAGTCTAATGACCACTTATCCAGCGCATCCAGGCTTAGCATTGAAGCCATGGGTCAGAACTCGAATTTTGTCTACTTCGACAACAATTCTTTCTGAAACTCTTGCTTCAACTTCCACTAACATGGCCCATCCAAGCTCAGTGTTGTAACCATGGCTCTGATACCATATTGTAACATCCCCGGCCACCAACAGGCCGGGCAATGCCACCTACACAACCTTAACTTAGCCTTTAAAGCTATGATACCACATTGTAACATCTCCGGCCACCAACAGGTCGGGAAATGCCACATAGACAACCTTAACTTAGCCTTTAAAGCTTTGATACCATATTGTAACATCCCCGACCACCAACAGGCCGGGCAATGCCACTACTTCTGCAGCTCTACTACTCTATTATGATCTATGACAACTCCAGCCTTAAACTATTGGGCTATGTCACACGGAGATACTTGCGGAAAAACATACACATCCATATAAACATAGAATGACTATTCTACATATATATAACATAATAATGCGGAAATAGCAATAAGCCTACACATGCAGCATATACAACATATACAGGTGATACTCATCAATTACAACATATGTACCATTACACAGCATGTAAATGAACATAAAAGTGGTACTTATATTTTATTAGAAGACCACCAACTACGTGTAGACCTTCCACGAACCTCTCGACCATAGACCACGCTGCTCATCACGCTCAGTAGTAGGTCACTCTTGAGCTGGGACTAAGCTCCACCCAATGCAAGGGATTCCTAGACTAGGCTGAGGTTACAGGAAAATTGCACAGAGAAACTAAAAAGATTCTCTCTCGAAGCCTTCTTACGTCCACTACTCATGGAATCTCATTCCCCACATGTTCGTTTCACCCGGGAGTATACACCTTCACAAGCACAGTCCATCGATGCTTCACCTCCCTCTCTAGGTCTCAACAACAGGCCGGATTAGGAATTCTCAGAGCTCTGTAGCTGGTGTTGGACTCTCTCTGGGAGAAAACCACTTCCCCGCAGACTCTCTCACCTGGAGAGAGTTTTCTCAGAGGCCTGACAACCTGCCTCTTCTACCACGAGCCTGACAACCCGCTTCTTCAGCACATTCCTCGACTCAGCTTCCGCCAGGTGAAAACAACAATAACAGTTCAACACTCATTCATGTAGGAATGACAGAAGGCAACAATCCACACTCAATCCAGGAACTGTGTGGCCACAACAGCGCACAGTTACGACACCACACGACAGACATATACGGGATGCTCGGGCTTCACGGAAGATGCAGCTCAGTCCGTCGATTTTCTCATGGGTTCTCACTGGGTTCATGACCAGAAAACAACACAGAGGTCGATTGCAGAGGCAAAACGGGTTCGGACTCTGAATGGTCGAATCCCCAACAAACTCACGCAGAGGTTGGAAGAATGGGAAGCGAACCCAGGCGGAGGATGGGAGAATGCAAGAGCGAACCCCCAACATGACTGACTTCTTTAGCTTTAATTGCATGCACCCAGGTCGACATTTGTCTTCCTGGAGCTGCATGCACTCCATTTTGCATACGTTCATTTCCCAGGAACTTGGGACAACACTTTGTCAATTGACCACCTTAGTGTTTTAGGAAATAATAATAAATTATTATCCCCTTTAGAGGTAAGCCCCCTAGCTTAGCCCGTAGGCCCCTTAGCGGTGGGGGAGGGGGTATTAGAGAAAATGTATTGATATGAGGGTGGCGGTGAGGGGAGGATATTAGAGAAAATGTATTGTACATTTTCTCTAATACTCCCCTCGCCCCCGCCCTGTACATTTTCTCTGATATCCCCCCCCCAGCGGTGGGGGGGTGGGAATTAGAAAAAATGTATTGTACATTTTCTCTAATTTCCCCCCCAAGTACACCTGGAAGTTCGATGTGCATCTCTATCAACTCCTGGAGTTGAGGTTCCCACACCGACCTAAGTGATCGCAGGATAGAAGGAGAGCAATGAGGCCTCCCTAAAGGCTCCCTCACAGGTGGACCTACCTTATTGAGCCTACACTAGAAATTCATTGAGTAGAGTCGTAATGTGAGAACTCCAGGATGGAATGTCAACCATGTATGGACCTCAGCGATCCACTCTATAAAGACTTCAAGCAGATCTCATCATAGATAGTGGGTTCGCAGGTGCTCCTTCTGAAACTCATCACTCGGTGAGAGGGTGTCAAGGAAAACTTGTTGGTTGGTGAATGGATACAGAAAACGGCCTGAAACCAAAAGTCAAATGAAAAAAGACATGGACTAGAAGCAGACGATAGGACACCGAAAAGAGGTATGGAAAACTCGAGTAAGTAGGTCGGTACAGAAGAGTAGTTGTTCACCAAAGAAACCATTTCTCCAAAGGCATTCTTCAGTTGTTCAAAATTGTCCTTTCCTAACGCTATCGTTGTATAGTATAGTATCAGATGGGACAGGAGAGGATCAAATAGGTGTATTCAACGGATTCTTCTTATGGGCCTCCCAGACCCGGTGGCAAGCTCCAACCCCATAGTTTGTTCCCCATGTCTATGCCATCTTTGTACCTGGGAATGGATGTAGGCTTCGCGAGAATCATTGTTAGGCTTCTTTAAGTGGTGGACACTCGTTTGAGTAATGAGTAACTCCCTCAGAGGGCTGGCAAAAGGAGATGATAAATATGAGAGTGAGGGTGAGGGTAGGGGTGGCAAGGGAATATTAGAGAAGATGTACAATACATTTTCTCTAATTTCGCCCGCCACCCCAACCCTCATATATGAGGGTAGGGGTGGAAGGGGAAATTAGAGAAAATATACATTTTCTCTAATTTTCATATATGAGGGTGGGGGTAAAGGGGGTTATTAGAGAAAATACATTTTCTCTAATTTTCTCCCCCATCCCCACTCTCATATATGAGGGTGGGGGTAGGCGAGAAACATTTTCTCTAATATTTGCCCCACGCCCACCCTCATATATGAAAATTAGAGAAAATGTTTCATATATAAGGGTGGGGGCAGAGGGTGAAATTAGAGAAAATATACATTTTCTCTAATTAGAGAAAATGTACAGTACATTTTCTCTAATTTCCCCCCCCCGCCCCCAGAGAAAATGTACAATACATTTTCTCTCATATATCCCACCGCCCCCACCCTCATATATATGGAGGTGGGGGAAGGTGAGAATATTAGAGAAAATGTATTGTACATATATGAGGGTGGAGTGGGGAAGGAAATATTGTACATTTTCTCTAATATTTTCCNAGAAAATGTTTCATATATAAGGGTGGGGGCAGAGGGTGAAATTAGAGAAAATATACATTTTCTCTAATTAGAGAAAATGTACAGTACATTTTCTCTAATTTCCCCCCCCCGCCCCCAGAGAAAATGTACAATACATTTTCTCTAATTTTCACCCCCATCTCCACCCTCATATATGGGGGTGGGGTGAAAATTAGAGAATGTACAATACATTTTCTCTAATTTTCACCCCACCCCCATATATGAGGGTGGGGATGGGGGTGAAAATTAGAGAAAATGTATTGTACATTTTCTCTCATATATCCCACCGCCCCCACCCTCATATATATGGAGGTGGGGGAAGGTGAGAATATTAGAGAAAATGTATTGTACATATATGAGGGTGGAGTGGGGAAGGAAATATTGTACATTTTCTCTAATATTTTCCTCTACCCCCACCCTCATATATGGGGGTGAGGGGGAATATTAGAGAAAATATATTGTACATTTTCTTTAATTTTTCCCTTGCCATCCCCACCCTCATATATATGAGGGTGGGGGTGGCGAGGGAAAAATTAGAGAAAATGTACGAGGGAAAAATTAGAGAAAATGTAATATACATTTTCTCTAATATCCCTCCCCCCACCCACAATACATTTTCTCTAATATCTCTCCCCACAATACATTTTCTCTAATTCTCTGTCGGCCCCACCTCCACCCCCATATTATCAGAGTGGGAGTGGGGGGTGGAGGGGATTAGAGAAAATATATTGTACATTTTCTTTAATATTCCCGCCCTCCCCCATATATGAGGGTGGGGGTTATGGGAGAAAATTAGAGAAAATGTATTATATGAGGGTGGGAGTAGGGGAGAGAGTTAGATAAAATGTATTGAAAAAGGGGGTGGTAGGGAAAATTAAAGAAAATATATTGTACATTTTCTCTAATATTCCCCTCCACCCCCATATATGAGGGTGGGGGTAGGCTGGGAAATTAGAGAAAATGTACAATACATTTTTTCTATGAGGTAGGGGGGTAGGGGTAGGGGTAGGGGGAATATTAAAAAAGATGTACAATACATTTTCTCTAATATTCCCCTCGTACATTTTTTCTAATTCTCCTCCCCACCCTTATATAAGGGTGGGGATGGCTGGAAATATTAGAGAAAATGTACAATACATTTTCTTTAATATTCCCCTCCCCACAGGTGGAATATTAGAGAAAATGTACAATAATGTATTCATGAGGGTGAGGGTCGGGGGGGGATATTAGAGAAAATGTACAATACATTTTCTCTAATATTCCCCCCCACCCTAATATTAGAGAAAATGTATTGTACATTTTCTTTAATATTAAAGAAAATGATATGAGGGTGAGGGTGAGGGGTGTATGGGAATATTAGAAAAAATGTATTGTACATTTTCTCAAGGTGGGGGTGGGGGTGAGGAGACTATTAGAGAAAATGTATACATTTTCTCTAATATTCTCCCGACTCGCACCCCCAACCTCCTATGGGGCTGGGGTGGAGGGAAATATTAGAGAAAATGTATTGTACATTTTCTCTAAATACTAGAGAAAATGTATTACTAGGGGTGGAGGGGAATATTAAAGAAAATGTCTTGTACATTTTCTCTAAATACTAGAGAAAATGTATAAATACATTTTCTCTAATATTTTCCTACACCCCCACTCTCACCCTCACCTTCATAGAAAAAGATATTTGAAAAAACATAAAAATAAAGATTTATCTTTATAATAATAAAATAAAATTTTAAAATTTAAATAAATCATTTAAAACTAAAACAAATATATCTAGATAAATTCCACTAATATTTAAAAATGAATATTTTGAAAATTAAATAATCATAACTAAATAGAGTATAATAATATTTTAAAATAGAAACTTTCATAATTAAAGAATTAAATGGTCCTAACTAAATAAAAAGAGCTATAAATAGTCATAGCTAAAAGTAAAGTAATATTATATTTCAAAATTAAGATTTTCACGATTCAAGTATCAAATGGTAGTATGTAAAATATTAATATAATCATATGTAAAATATTAATATATTAGTATTTGAGAATTAAAATTTTAATGTAAAATATTAATATTAGAAAATTAAAATTTTCATAATTCATTCGAGGTAAGTCATATTTGATAATGAAGATTTTATAATTTATCAGCCGCAAAAGAACTTATGGTGTGGTGCACCTCAATCACCAAAGTGTTTAAACTACATTAAAAAAATTGAACCTACTCTACATTGAAAGGAACCTATTTTGTAACATTGGCTAAAAAAATTCGCATTATTTTAATAGAACAACACTTCAAATCTCTTTATTGATTGATTTTCAATTTAAGAGTGAAGGAACGAGTGCACAACAAGAAGAACTAAGCAAACTTATGCTTTGAAGACGAGCATACATGGTATGAGAAGTTAGGAAATGGATGAAAGAAAACCACTAATTCTATTGGTAATAGTGATAAAGGATCCCAATTATAAGAAGTTGAGAAAACAAAAGTAAGTTTGGCAACTTTATTTTCATTCTCATAATACAGAATTATAGTGATAATAGAAAATACATAAAGCTTTAAAGTAGTAAATTTAAATCTGGGTAAACAAAAATAAAATTGGTCAATTAGATTTAGCTTGGGTGGCTGGGAAGCATATTGTTATCCTCCCAATCCAAATCCTGCAAAAATTCAACAAAAGATCGATTGTTGTAAACAAAAATATTAAGCCCATTTGACTCCACTTGTTTGGATCAAGGCAAAACCTTAAATCTATTTTCAAATAATTATAGGAAATGTTCAATTCGAGACAGAGGGTCACACTAATATCCTCTAATCATGTTCTAGCTCTTTTAGGAGTTACATCATGACATGTCTAACTCATCCCATCCAAGTTCAATTCACACATGACATGTTGAACCCATAATGAATGTTATGAATATATTGTTGTAATGACTTTAAACCTCATTACTCATTATTAATGAAATTGGTCAATTGGGTTTTGTTGAACTCATATTTAATGTTATGAATATATTGTTCATCCAATCCAAATTATTAATGAAATTGGTCGATTGGGTTTTGTTGAACTCATAATAATGTTATGAATATATTGTTTATCCAATCCAAATTATTAATGAAATTGGTCTATTGGGTTTTGTTGAACTCATAATTAATGTTATGAATATATTGTTCATCCCATCCAAGTTCAATTCCCACATGACATGTTGAACCCATAATGAATGTTATGAATATATTGTTGTTGTAATGACTTTGAACCTCATTACTCATTATTAATGAAATTGGTCAATTGGGTTTTGTTGAACTCATAATGAATTTTTTTATTTGCTTTTACACAGAAAAAAACATAATTTTATTCATCCGAAGAGAACCAAATTACATTTTGTAGATGCTTTAAGCACAGCACAAACATGGAAAAAAATATCAAAAAATAAAAGCTAGAAAGGCCAACGCGTTCGCTGATAAGCCACAAAAAAGTATACAAAATAAAAGAGCTAAAAACCACCCATGAAAGAAACAATATATGACCACAAAACACCCTCGAAGTTTCACCACAAAAAAGCACACCGAAAGAACAGTTTCAAACAAAAGACCCTGGAGACAATATTGACCATATCAGAGCGATACAAAGTTCCCATATCAACTGGACATACATCAAACCCTGAACAAACCAACACTGATGACTAGATGAACCAAATCAAAGCAATACTAAGTTCCCACATCAATTGAGCATACATCAAACCATAAACAAACCAGCACTAGTGATTAGATGGGCCAAGTCAGAGCGGTATGAAACTCCCCTATCATTTAAGCATACATCAAACCTTGAACATATCAACACAACCAAAGAGAGAAACTGCAACCTATTGTGAAAAAAACATAATTTTATTCATCCGAAAAGAACCAAATTACATTTTGTAGATGCTTTAAGCACAGCACAAACATGGAAAAAAATATCAAAAAATAAAAGCTAGAAAGGCCAACGCATTAGTTGATAAGCCACAAAGAAGTATACAAAATAAAAGGGCTAAAAACCACCCATGAAAGAAACAATATATGACCACAGAACACCCTCGAAGTTCCACCACAAAAAAACACATCGAAAGAACAGTGTCAACCAGAAGACCCTGGAGACAATATTGACCATATCAGAGCGATACAAAGTTCCCATATCAACTGGACATACATCAAACCCTGAACAAACCAACACTGATGACTAGATGAACCAAATCAAAGCAATACGAAGTTCCCACATCAATTGAGCATACATCAAACCATAAACAAACCAGCACTAGTGATTAGAGGAGCCAAGTCAGAGCGGTATGAAACTCCCCTATCATTTAAGCATACATCAAACCCTGAACATATCAACACAACCAGAGAGAGAAAATGCAACCTATTGTGAAAAAAAACCCAACCTGTCGAGAGCAGACAACAATATGAACCCCAAAGTAAACCCAAATGCAAGACTAACCAAATCAAAACGACATACATATCTCTCTAAAAAGAGAAAATTCAAAGCTCCAAACCCCAACTACAAAATATTTGAAACTTGACACCAAGAAAAATGCAACCAAACCCACAAAGAAGAGGGTATGCATCTGACCCTAAACAAATGTGAAACTTTAAAGGGAGAAACAAGGAAGTATAAAGAAAACCCACCAAAAGAGAGAGCCACCCACAGAAGGAACCAACAACATAAAGTGGCCACATAGCAAAAGATCCACATGTAAAAAGATTGTCATCAACCCCAGATCAACACACGACCGACTGATCTACAATAACACCAAGACGCTCCAAGTTAGATACGAAACCACCTCGCAACATCCAAAAGAAAAGACAACAAACCCTTAACCAATAACAAATCCTCTCCAACAGCATACTCTAAATGCATCACCACCAAAGGGAACAGATCCAAGCATAAAACACAATCTAAGCAAGGCAAAAAAAACAAAGTGAAGAAGCTACATCACCAAAAGAGACTACGAACCCCGACCTCCATCTAAAGAAAAGCTTGATCCACACACCAAGAATGATCCACAAGAAAATAGAAAATCTCCCCACGTGAAAACAATGAAAGAATGGCACCATAGCATGGAGGTAACGTCATGGTGAAATAGTCTACAAGGCAAAGGAGGTCACTAGAGAAAAACCACGCACAAGCATCAATGGAGAAAAGTGGATAGCAAGGGGTCTACAGCGAAGGAAACCTAGCCACGGACCACATCCACAATGTCCTCCCCCATTTCAACTCATAATGAATCTTTGAATATACATTATGAATATATTGTTGTAATGACTTTAAGCCTCGTTACTTATTATTAATGAAATTGAAATTAGTCAATTGAGTTTTGTTGAACTCATGATGAATGTTATGAATATATTATTATAATGGAATATTATGAATATAAAATTGAAATTGGTCAATTGAGTTTTGTTGAACTCATAATGAATGTTATGAATATATTATTGTAATGAATATTATGAATATATTGTTGTAATAACTTTGAGCCTTGTTAATGATTATTAATGAAATTGGTTAATTGAATGTTATGAATATATTATTGTAATGAATATTATGAATATATTGTTGTAATAACTTTGAGCTTTGTTAATGATTATTAATGAAATTAGTTAATTGGTTAATTGATTGAGTTTAGTACAAGTGATTGAGAAGACTATTATTGTCCTCCCAATCCAAATTCAATTCCCACATCCAATTTCATTCCCAATCCAATTTCACTTCCCACATGACATGTTGAGCTCATCCCTATCAAGTTCAATTCAATTCCCACATGAATTCTTGAAATCATAATGAATATATTGTTATTCATAATAAATATATTGTTGTAATTGGTTTGAACATCATATTACTCATTACTAGTAAATGGTTGATTCTAAAATTTATCCATAGTAAACGGTCGATTCTAAAATTTGCCCAAGCCTCAATATTGATCAATCATATTGAAAATGATGGAATCATATTGAATATGATTGATGAATTATCAATATGTTATTATATTGATCTAAACCATTTGCCCTTGCCCTAACCTCAATATTGATCAATTATGGTTGATTTTAAAATTTGCTCGAGCCTCAATATTGATCAATATGATTATGATATTAATATTGAGAATTTGACAAATGGTTATGATATTGATCGATTATTATATTGATCTAAACCATTTGCCATAACCTCAACATTGATCAATTTGCCATAACCTCAACATTGATCAATTAATCATATTGATTGCAAGGTTAGCCTCAACATAATAAAGAAGGAAACATAAAGGAAAGAAAGAAAACTTGGTTTTAAAGAAAAAAGGGAAGAGAGCCAAACTCTAGAATAGAAAACTTGGTTTCAAAGAAAAGGGGAAGAAAACAAAGGTCCTAAAATAAATCCTGAAAAACTCTGAATGAATTCGAAGCCGGACAGAAAATCAACTCAAATATATGGAATCAAAGTTTCGAAATCCAGTTAAAAATCAAATGTATCGAATTAAAGTTTTGAAATCGAATTCCAAACCCAAATACACGAAATAGAAATTTTGAAATCGAATTCCAAACCCAAATACACGAAATAGAAATTTTGAAATCAAATTCAACATTAGGTGATACAAAATTAACCCCTAAAATGCAAACTAAGTTGCCACAATACACGAAAAAGATTAGGTCACCATTGTTTTTAATATACATCAAACGTTTCACTATAATAGATATCTGAATCAGAACGTTCAGAACCTCATGATTCGTTCAAATCTAAATGTTCCAACAATAAAACTTACTGATGCAAGCAATCATTCTGCCTTGAATAATTTACCTAAATATTTTGCCTATCATAGAAACCCTAATTTTTTTTTAAGCTCGCATATTCAAGCATAAAGAGGGCATTCCACATTGTAAAGAGAACAGAAACAATAACAGGAAACACAACCAGAAAAACGAAAATATATAGAGAGAGAGATTCAAAGACCTAAACTTGAAGGCAATCCTTAAAATTCCACAAGCATAGGTGGCATCAAAAGACGCCATTAAATTTAAGTGAGAAAAAGTACCAAAATCAAGCACTGGTGAACTTTGTGACGGCCTTGGTACCCTCTGAGACAGCGTGCTTTGCAAGCTCCCCTGGAAGAGCAAGCCTCACGGCGGTCTGAATCTCCCGTGAAGTAATGGTTGGCTTTTTATTGTAGCGGGCGAGTTTCGATGCCTCGCTCGCCAATTTCTCAAAAATATCGTTAATGAAAGAGTTCATGATTCCCATGGCCTTGCTGGAAATACCAATGTCGGGGTGGACCTGCTTGAGAACCTTGAATATATAGATCTTGTAGGTCTCCACACTCTTCTTATGCCTCTTCTTTCCCTTCTTGTCCCCGCCTTCCTTTGGCAGCTTCTTCTCGGCCTTGGGAGCGGGTTTCTTCTCTGCCGGAGCTTTCTTCTCAGCGGGCTTCTTCTCTGCTGCCTTGGGCGCCATTGCTACTGCAAGCAAAGATAACAGAAAAAGACACTGAAACGCGGAGACTTCAAACTCCTAAAATTAAACTCAACGCAAATGAACTCGATCTCTAGGAAAGGAAATGGGTGCCGTTGTATATATACGAAATCAATCTGTTCTTCCATTGGTCTATGGCCTCGGCACGGATCGACGGGTTTCCTTTAATATCAACCGTCGATCTGATCAGTCCGACACGCGATGTTAGTGTGGTCCATTGTGACAGTTGTATGTGAAGAACATTTTCGATAATGGAATTAATTAAGTAGGTTTTTTATAATTAATATATATATTATATATATAAGTTAAAATTTAGAGGGGTAGGGTATGTATACCTAATATATATAAGTTCAAATTTGGAGGGGGTAGGGTATGTATACTTTCATAGACTTTATTAGTCAAATCATTGGGTGAATGGGGGGTTCCTTGTCCCACAAACAAGGGGGTCTCATACACCAATTTAGTATGGCTTGGCCGTGACCTTAAAAATAGATTATTATTATTATTATTAAATACAATAATAAACTCGTAAACTGGACAAATTTGGATTATGACCAAACTATGATTATGCTTGAAATTTTTATCTAATTTTATACCCAAAAAAAAGTCATTTTATTATCAAATTAGCTTACTCTAATTTTGAAGATTAAAATAGTGCCTTGTTTGCAAGTCAATGTTTTGTAAACCATATAGATGAGTTCCACTTCACATGGCAAAGCTTCGACCTACAACAGCTAAGCTGAGCTAAGCTGAGCTGCGGGGAGACCATCACCTAGCAAGGCGATCATACACTAGGGCAATATAACATATATTGTTTTGAAAGCATATTCGGCAATGCTTATCCTCACCACTTACCACCTGCTCCTATTATCTTTCAATTTGATTTAACCATAAAACAATTATTACTACACATTGAACATTGTTAAAAATGAAAATAACAAAAAAATATGCACTATAAAATACATTGTGAAGTGAAAGAGAGTTTTTTTGGGGGCAATAATGGATAGAAAATAAATGTATATACATTCAAATAATATTTATGGATGTGAAGAATAATTGAGACATTTTATTATAGTTGAATGTAACATCTGAGTTTTGATCCTCGTAATGTAATGTAATGTAATGAATGTATTGTGTGTGAATTAGGTTGTGAGCTAAACAATATGGCTAAGGGTCTAAGAATGTAAATGATATTCATTAAAGTATTAATTAGAAAATGTGTTACTGGTTGTGAGACGAGGGGAACTAAAACAATGGGGGATTTGACTATACAAGAGAGGAATGAGAAGGGGCTAGGAGACCTAAAAGGGGGCTTAATGCCAAATGTAATATTATATTCCAAAACAAGAGTCACATGAACATTTTAGCCTAAGTTTGGAAAAAAGTTTCAAAAGTGGTTATTTGGGTGTCAAGTCGCAAGTTTAAAGCATGCATACTTAATACTTGTGTTTGAGAAAGTTTGGGGGATTCTAACCATCATTCTTCCATCACTCTAGCCTGGGAGGAGTTGCAAGAGAAATGGAGCCAAGCCTATAATTGTAGATTTTAACCTTATACAATATCTACTGCAAACAGATATTCAATAAAAGAACAGAAAAGATACAATGGCGAATACAAACATTACACAGATATTTTTCCCTGGAAACCCAAACCGAGAAAACCAGCATATTCTATATTCATTCATGTGTGATACATTGTTTACAATACAATATACATATAGGAGCCAACGGCATCCAAAACCCTAACCCAATGACCTGGATTAGTCCACAACCCTAATTCCTTAACTGGAAATAGAAAACCATCGTAAAAAACCATGTGCCGAAAAACCACCTAAATATGTGACACATTTTCCGAGGCACGTGACACGTTTCTCGAGGCAGGAAATTTTTCTCAAGGGCATTCGCCCCCCTATGCGCTTGACGCATACGCTACTCGTACAAATAATATAACACATACCCAACAATAATGGGGGTTGAATTGTAATTCTATTGTGAAAGTTGATATTGAGAATCATTGTAGATCCCAACATTGAGATTTTTTTGGTCAATCTGTGTTGGATCCCAAAAAGGGGTGTGATAGCCTGAGGGACATCATTGCAGAGAAGGGTATCCACTCTTTGGATTATGTAGACTGAAGGGGGAAAGAGAGTTGGTGATTGGGATGGTTGCATGAATGAATATGTTGAGAAATTAGTGGAATTGGGCTAAGAGAGTACTTGTGTGTCCTTGTGGACTCATAGCCCCAGCTCGGGGGTGTCTCGTTGCAAAAATACTTTGTGCAACAGTGCCTACAGCTGGGAGGAGCATCCCACATCAGCAACCAGTCGTTGTTATCCTTATTTAAAGATAAATGGTCTAGTTTATGTGTTTTTATGTTGTTTATGGTGTGTAAATATGAGTTTAATTGTTATATGCTTAAAGATTAGTTCTGCATTTTATATTTATGTAGTTTATAGGAAATAACATGAGTTTGTATGTCATTATGCATGTATAATTTCATCATATGATAGGGCATAACAATCAGACCTCAAGCGTTCTGAAATCTCTAGGGTTTCGCTGCTAGCTTCCCTACTGCTGTTATGGCAGCTCCCGGAGGAGGGGAGCCGTCGCCCCCTCCTTCACCAGCAGCCTCCTTCCACAAGCTCCTGGCCTCCCAAGGCAAGAAGCTTCCCCCTGCTGAACCCCCCAGCTTCGTAAAGAGGCTCGATTCGATCCCGAAAATAGATCTACCCCCGGATCACTCAATACGTGTAGCAATCTCTCTGTCAGATCGAGGCCTGGTAAGACAATTCATGGGGCTTTGGTCGTCAACCCGAACCACAGATAACTGGATCCAAAGGAACTGGCGATCGCTGATCAAGAACAGTGTAACCTGCTATGCGGTGGGAAGAGGATTCTTCATCTTTGAATTCATCTCCCAGGAAGATAGAGATCTCATCTTCAAGAATGGGTCGTACTTCATGGGCACTCAAGGGCTATATCTGAATCATTGGACACCAAGCTTCGATCCCCCGGTTGAATTTCCCAAGGACGTCCCCGTCTGGGTAAGGCTCCCCAATCTCCCAATCCACTGTTGGAATCCCTCTTCGCTTCAGGCAATCGAAAATGGGCTAGGTCAATATATTGACAGAGTGGATCCTAAAGAACAATATTCACGTGCACGCATCTGTGTTGAAGTTGACCTAGAGGTGGGCCTTCCAGAGGCAATCAAATTAAAGGTTGGAGAATGGCACCANCCCCAATCTCCCAATCCACTGTTGGAATCCCTCTTCGCTCCAGGCAATCGAAAATGGGCTAGGTCAATATATTGACAGAGTGGATCCTAAAGAACAATATTCACGTGCACGCATCTGTGTTGAAGTTGACCTAGAGGTGGGCCTTCCAGAGGCAATCAAATTAAAGGTTGGAGAATGGCACCATTATCAGAAGCTTGATTATGAACAATTACCATTCAAATGTAGGGGATGCCACGAATACGACCATTTCCAACGAAACTGCCCTAAAAACCCAATCAAGGAGAAAGAAAATGGAGAAGGTTGGCAACAACCAAGGAAAGGGAAAACTTCATCCAAAACAAAAGGACCAAGGAATGAAAAGACAACCCCTGCACAGCCCACGGAACAAGGAATCCAACCAGGAGCAATGACAGAGAACAGTTTCAGACTGTTGGATCAAAGTCAGGCAGGAACAACGGCAGGAGAAGCTCCACAAGAAGTTTCATCAGCCGAAGAGACGCATGGGAAATCAATTCCAGATATCAGAGAGTTACCGGTCCCAGAAATAGAAGAAGAGAAAGCCAAGACTGGTGGAGGAAAGGACGTAGGTTCGAACATAGAGGAAGGAGAGGTCTCCTCAGAAAGTGAATATGAAGGAGCAAGTGACACCCTGATCACTCCAAAGAAAACAGGAAGAGGAAGAAAATCCAGGAAAGAAGAAAGAGATAAGGAAACATACAAAAACGTCTTGAATGGCTCGCAACCAACAATCAGACAACTAATCAATGTAAGACAGACAAGAAAGCATTCCAAGGCTCTTCAAGGAGCCCACACACACCCCCTAGGTAAATCATGAAACTAACATCCTGGAATTGTAGGGGTTTCAGAAGCAAAATGAAAGAAGAAGCGCTAAAAGATATCATAAGAACCTCAAAGTCTGATATCCTACTACTCCAGGAGACCAAGATGGAAGGGAAAGACTTCCTCAAAACAACAAAAGCACTCTGGAAAATAAGCCAAGGAATAACAGAAAGCGCAAGAGGAGCCTCAGGAGGTATCGACACCCTCTGGAACACTATGAAGTTTGATCTAGTCAATTTTGAAGCAAGCATGCACTAGATCTACACCAGCCTACTTCACAAAGAGACCGACCGACTGCTAATTCTCTTCAATCTTTATGTACCAGTCCTGTTGGAGGAAAAAAGAAACGGTTGGGATACTCTAAAAGATTTCCTGCTGCTAAAGGATCTAGATAATATCATTATTGGGGGGATCTAAATGTGACCCTAGCTCTAAACGAGAAAAAAAGGGGCTCCATTGTGCAAGACCCAGCAAGAGAATGGGTAGAAGATAGCATGTCTGATTGGGAGTTGGAAGACATCAAACCAACCAAAGGTAAATGCATGTGGTCAAACAAGTGGGTAGGACCGGGGCACATTGCTGCAAGACTAGACATATTTTTAGTCCAAAGTTCCTTCTTACATATGGGCCTCATGCCCGCCTCTTCGATCCTCCCACAAGTGTGTTAGACCACAAACCAATACTGTTAGAAATCTCTCCTGACAAGAATCTAGGACCAATCCCCTTCAGATTTAGTCCATCCTGGATCCATGAAGAAGGCTACCAAAAGTTGGTTACCAAAATCTGGACTGACACAGTAAGAGGATCTGCCTTCTTTGTTTGGGAAGAAAAACTTAGGAGACTAAAGGCAGCGCTAAAGTCTTGGGCAAAAACCCATTCAAGCCCTATTGTAATTCACCAAGAAGCCCAAAAGCAGCTAGGGAATCATCAATTTGAAATGGAAAACCAGGAAATCACCTAAGCAATCTTGCACCAAGAAGATCAACTCCAACGAAAATGGCACCAAGCCTTCCGAGAGGAGGAAAATTACTGGCAACGGAAATCTAGAAGTCTCTAGTTGGAAGCAAGAGATAAAAACACTAGCTACTTCCAGAAACAAGCTGAGGCAAGAAAGCAGTTCAAGAAAGTCATGGAAATTCAGGTCCAAAACCAAACAATCACAGATTTTGAAGGCATAAAAGCAGCTGCGGCGGATGCTTTCGAAACTCTCTACACATAAACCCAAAGGTACGCAATCGACTCCACAACGTACCCTCTCTCACTTGTCCCTACCCTCATCCAAGAAGAAGTCAACAACAGTCTAACAAAGGAAGTCACCCATCAAGAAATAAAAGAGGCACTTGATCAAATGAACCCAGACAAAGCCCCTGGTCCTGATGGTTTCACAGCCAGGTTCTACCAACAAAGCTGGGATATAATTAAAACAGACCTTACGAAACTGATTCAGAAATCCCAGACAAGCAGCAAGTTAGGAGGAGGTACAAATTCGTCCTTTATTACACTTATCCCGAAAGAAAAAGGAGCAGTCAGCTTTGATAGATTTCATCCAATCTCCCTCTGTAACACAAGTTACAAAATCCTCACAAAAGTAATAGCCAACAGAATTAAAAAAATTCTCCCTTCAATCATCCCAGAAAATCAAGGTGGTTTTGTAAAAGGCAGACATATAGTGGACAATATCATCCTAGTTCAAGAAGCTCTACACTCTAGCATCTGAAGGAAAGACAAAGGTATGATAATAAAGCTCGACCTTGCTAATGCGTTTGACAGAGTTAGACATAACTTTTTTCTCACAGTCATGGAAAACTTTGGATTTGCCCCAGCTTTTATAAACTGGATAAAATCTTGCATTGGTTCACCTTGGATAGCGCCACTAGTGAATGGACGGGCAACTAAGTTCTTTCAAGCCTCCAGAGGACTCCGACAAGGCTGCCCTCTTTCTCCTCTTCTTTATGCCATCCAGGCTTCAATACTTAGCTTCCAATTGGATCATTGCCAAACGCATAACAACCTTCTAGGCCTAAGGATAGCCCCTGGGGTTAAGGACATAAATCATGCCCAGTTTGCAGACGACACATTGTTGATGGGAGGAGAGAGCTTGCCAATAACAAGGAAATTCAAAAACGAATTAGATATCTACACAGAAACCTCTGGCAGCGCTATAAGTCTGATTAAAAGCAAGATCTTTGGATGGGATATTATGCCAAGGGAAATTCTAGATATCTCTAGAGTACTGGGAATAGAAGGTTGCACCAACTGAGAAGCTTTTAAATACCTTGGAGCCCCAATCTTCAAAACCAAGCCAAAGGATTCATAATGGAACCTGTTGATAGACAAGTTAAAAAACAAAATAAACTCCTAGGGAACAAGCTGGTTAAACCTTGTAGGCAAAGTGGTCCTTATCAAAGCAGTTCTAGCGAGCATCCCTATCTACCAAATCTCCTTGTTACTAGCCCCTATTACCACGATCCAGAAAATAGAAGCACTGCTCAGAAAATTTCTTTGGGAAGGAGGAAAGCAATTAAGGAAAAAATTGCATCTAATAAGCTAGGAAAAAATCTCCAAGCCCATCTTAGAAGGAGGCCTCCAATTTAAAAACTTCCAAGCACAAAATTTAGCGTTAGGAGCAAAGATACTTTGGAACCTAATCATCGGGACCTCTTCCTGGAGTAAAAAAGTGTTACACATTATTTTCGTCATCCCTATGAACGTTAATGATGTAAACCTATATGTTGCCTTCAGAGGGGTCAGTGGCCCTAGTTCCTGAAGAAAGAAGGGAGAAGAACTTTTCTTGAGAAAAGAAGTTGCATTCTCCTTTGTAAAAATCCTATTAAAGAGGATTTTCGCATGCTGCACTATAGCTAGGGTACGAAAATACCTGATTTTCGCAGGCTGCACCATAGCTAGGTCGCGAAGTGTTCGCAGGTTGCTATATAGGCAGGGTGCGAAAATGCTCATACGTGGGAAAAACGAGCATCTTCTCGATGCTTCTAGAAGGAGAAACTTCCATGGTGAGGTGGTATCTGAATGGTTTGGATCTTACTCGCTTTCATGATTTAGTGGGATTGTCCTAACCTCCTCACCTTATCCTCTTCAACTTATAAAAGGAGAGGAGCTCTCATGGAGAAGGTTAGCTTTTGATTTTGGAGCTTGGATTGGATTGAGCTTTGGAGATTGTTGGCTTGGCTAGATGAGCCACTTTGTCAAGATAGATTGTGAATATTATCAGATCTATGCTCTCATAATTCTTGGAGTGGAAGTGTGTGGGAAATGAAGAATAGTTGGAAGGGACCTTACGACATCAAGGCCACGGTTGTAATCTCTCTTTCACATTTAATATGATACAGTAATATAATTCTTTCCTATAAAGCTTGTTGAGTTTTATTGTATGATTCCTTGATCACATACATAGGTTTATATTGAATTTATGTTATTACTATCACTTTGGTTGGTTGCATTCTTTTGCAGGATCATCATTGTATGAGTGTTGGAATGGAGCTAAGATGGCAATGGCGAGAGGAAGTGGCGTTTAAACGGTATGCCACCTATCCCTCTTTAGTTAGTAAATTCAATATCTAAAACTTAAGGAAAGCGTCATGTTCTGGTGTGTTTTGTTCTAGATCTAGGTGGATCTAGGGAGATCAGTTAGTGTCTGCACCTACCGATTTATCCAATAATAAAATTGGCGGCTCCACTCGGGAATGGATTGTTTCCTAGTTAGTCTAGTTTCCCTTGCTTTGATTGTTTTTTTTTGGTTTCTGAGTCTGTGGGAGATCCATCCAGACTCTCTGGATCTGAAAGTTCACTTATACTCTTTGTCATTTTTCCAAATTCCTTTCATTTACAGACGTTCCTGCACTGTACCTGTATATGGCCTGCGAAAACCTTTGATTTTCGCACCTCACTGTTTAAACTAGTGCGACATTTTCGCACCCTACCCATTGCTAGCCTGTGAAAACTGTTGATTTTCGCATTGTAATATATTGCTAGCTTGCGAACTTGTTTGTAATTTTTTTTTTGGATTGGGTCTTGTTATCTTTTGATGCCCAGTTTTGCTTTGATCAGATGGATTGAACTTTTGGAGCCTATATTGATCTGTTTACAGTCTGCTTGACATTCTTTGAGTTGCTTTTAGCCATCTTTGCTTTGTTTGGTTTTGAAGGATTAGTCTCTTGCTTTGAGTGTCTTTCAATTACAAAGCGTGTGTTTTCTTTAGAATTGTTTAGGGAAAGATCAGATTTCTTCTGAATAGTTCACTTTAAAAGAAAACTTTTAGTTTGGGTTTCTTTGTTTTAAGAAAGTTTATTATTGCTTTTAGTGAAATTTTTGAAACAAAAAGATTTAATTTCTTGCTTTATATTAGATTGGGGGCATCCTTGCATTTGAAATACCAAAATTGCATGATTCTGGGCATTTTTTGGTCTTAAATTCTGAAAAAAAATTCCCCCTCATGGCCATGAATCGTGTATTGGTGTATAGTCTATTTTGATCATTTCTTAAAGATATTGATATTGATGAGTTTTTTAAAAATGTTGGGACATTGTGCATCCAGGAATGATAAATGTTTTCTCCTTCTCGTAGCATAGCTCTCATCGAAATGAAAAGATTGCATCTTCATCTCTTTGCATAACTTTCGAGTCGGTCAAAACACCATATTGTTCACGCCATCTTCCTTTTGAGTAACAACAACCTTAAAAATAAAGCGCTTATAAAAATTGATTAGACATTTTTATATTTTCTGGTAGCAAACCTATATTAGATTAGTTGTAAGGCTTTGGAATAGGTGTGAAAGATAACTTTCCAAAGCTGCAAACAAACATAGTATCTTGTGATAAGGGAGAGTTAAATCCACTTACTACATTTTGTCCTGGGAAGCCCTTCTCACACAAGGGTCAATCACGAGGTCGCATTAAGAATGGCAGAGTTACTCACCCTGCTTTGTTGGTATTGGTGTAGAGATTGCGCGTATTATGGGGGTCGCTTGAAGGTATACCCACAATTATGAGTGGAAGCCTTTCAAGTTGATTTCGGGCTAGATACCCTGTCTTTGCGCGTGGATCGGATTGTCGACTGTTTCCCCAGGCATTATTGTAGTAATTGGTAACCTTAGTGGCCTATATCTTTAGGGTATTTACACAAGGTGACTGTGGAGGGGAAAGTCTTCACGATACCTGGAATCGACGTTGGCCAAACTCACTCAGACTCCTTGGAGGGTATACCCACGATTATGTGTGGGAGCTTGCACCAAGGCGTAAGTCCGTTAAGCAGGTCGTCAACGTAACTTTTCCATCCGCTCTATCTCAACCCCTTCTTACTTTATTCCCGCAACATTGGATTTCACCACCAACTAGTGTGCTCATTGTGAGAAAGTTTTGTTTGCTTGTTTTCTTACTAGATTTTTAACATGTGTTGTTTGTTTTCCCTAGTGGACTTTAGATTGGATCTTTATTTTTATGGCGTCAGTTCCCGGAATGACCACTGAAGGAACTCCTTTTCCAAGGGAACCTTTTAATTTTCCATCTTACGAAAACATTGGTCCTCCTCATCTTGCTACTTTGAGCCTTCCAGGTCTCACAATTGGATTACCGGTATGGTTGTTTTCCACTCAGGTAATCCCGAATGCAGTTAGTGCTTCAGTCACAAGCACTTCCCCCCAAGAGAATCAACCTCATGTTGATCCTTCACCTTCTTCACCAGTAAGGTCTTCTTCGCCTTCTTCGCTTGCAAGGTCGCCTTCCGTTTCATCTTCTTCGTCGAGTGAAAGTTCTGAAGCTAGTAACCCGGTGAATAAGAAGAAGAAGAAAAGAAAGATTAAGAAGAAGAAAGATAAACAAGGGTCAAAACCTCCAACCACTGTCAAACATGTTGGAAAACAACTAGTTACTATTAATCGTGTTGGGAGTGTTGATGATGACAAGATCACCCAAACAACTCGTAATCCCAAGTACCCTTGCAGGCTTTGTAAGGGTAGCCATCTTCTTAAGGATTGCCCTGGTCTATCCAAGGTTATAGAAGTATGGTCTACACACCCTGACCAACCCATGTCGTCAGCCTCTGAACAACATGTTGATGACCTCCCGTCAACTAGTCACGATACTGTTGGGAAGAAGAAAAGTGGAGTCAAGTTCCCATGTATGTTATGCAAAGGGAGTCATCTATCTCACCTTTCCCTCGTATGGACAAAGCCTTGAAATTATTGGAAGACATGACTGTTTCACAGCCTCAACTTCCAGCTGCTTATCGTAAGTTTTCTCTCAACCCCCCTGTAGTTGATGGGATGATCACTCCGGACCCGTCGTCGGTCAATCCGATTGATCATGTCGTCAATATGGTCACATCCTTAATTGAACTAGTTGACAAAGTGGTCGATCCAATCCCATCTTCGGTCGATCCCACTCTCCCTTTAGAGAGTGTTAACAAAGTGGTTGATCTGATCCCATTCTCGGTCGATCCCACTCTCCCGTTAGAGAGTGAAACCCAAGCGGTCGATCTGTTTCAACCTACCGACCCCATTCTCCCCTTGGAGAATGAAACCCAAGTGATCGATCTGATCTCTCCATCGGTCGATCCTACTCTCCTGCTAGACAGTAAATCCGAAATTGCCCATGTTTTTCTCATTGATACAAAATCTACCATGCCGGTGGGTATTCCTCCTTCTCCCGTGGAACCCCCTCCAAGTAATGCGACCATCCATTTTGATTGGGGTGTGCTAACTGGACCTCGTCTTCCCTCTCACATCCCTTTCCAGATTACAGTACAGGTTTGTGGTCGAGACGTTCCTCAGACACTGATAGATGAAGGTGCGTCCGTTAGTATTTTGTCCTATTTTGCTCGGCAAGCTTTGGGTTTTCCTCAGCTTGTGCCGGTTACGCAAAATCTGTTAGATTTTAACAGAAGAACTAGTCAACCTTTAGGGACCCTTCCTCAGTTTCCTATAACTTTGGGAGGGAAAACTGTCTTTATTGACGTCATGGTAGTCTAAGACCCCTTGGATTTCGCTTTACTCCTTGGGCGAGATTATGTCTATGCTATGAAAGCTATTGTGTCTACTCTTTTTCATGTGATATCTTTCCCTCACGATGGACGAGTGCTGATTGTTGATCAACTTTCATTCATTGACCCCGATTGGATTGCCTCCCTAAATGGTTCTTATATGTAGACGGTATTGCCCCCGCCACATGTCAATTATGTGGCGTTGTCGCCCGTGGCTTCAACTTCTAATGACTTAGATCCAGTAGTTGACATGGTGATCTCTTCGATAGGGTTGTTAGAGAGTGATCTCTTTACTCCTGTCGTGACCCTTGACATGGTGTCCTTCCAGAGTGTGTTTCTTCCTTCCAGTGAAGACCTCTTAGAATCCATGACCGAGTTTTGTCCCTTGACATGGTATCATTTCAGAGCATTGTCCTCTTGGAATCCATGATCAAGAAGAGAGATTCTGAGGATAGTTTTTGCGTCTCAGAGGCAACCTCGTTAAAAAATGAAACAGAGGTCTTTGAGCATGGTTTTCTGATTTCAATCTCATTAAACAATGAAACCACTTACGAGGATAGTTTTTTCGTCTTTGTGGCAACCTCGTTAAAAAATGAAACAAAGGTTACGAGCATAGTTCTTGTTTCTGTGTCAAGCTCGTTAAAAAATGAAATAGTTTTCCCCCTCTCTATTTGAGTCAAGTCCTTCGTCTAGTATTTGAAGCTTCATTTCATTCTCCTTTGCAGTTGGATGAAATGAAGCTTGGGGGGCATTTGCCTCAGCCTCTGGACTTCATGCTGAACTTAGAGCCGCTAGTTTCTTAAGTTGGGGGCTAAGGACCAACCATCCCTGTGTTATGCGTTTGGAAGTCGCAAGCATAGTTTTCTATGGTTCAAGCTTGTGTAAAAATGAAACTAGTTACCTCAAGCATAGTTTCCTCTGGTTCAAGCTTGCGTAAAAATGAAACCAGGTCCAAGCATAGTTTTGTTTTGTTTTAAAGCTTGCGTAAAAATGAAAACAATCTCGAGCTTAGTCTTTGTTCTTTCTCATGCTCGTAAATACATGAGAATAAGTTATTGAGCTTAGTCTTTTTTCTTTCTCATGCTCATAAATCAATGAAAATGTAACCGAATATACTTTTATCACTTTTTCGAACTCGTAAAGGTTATACGAAAAAAGGAACCCCCTGGAGTTTCCTCTAAGCTCTTTTTAAACTCTCTAAACATGAAAATATTGCCGAGTGACCTTGTTTTCTTCACGCTCGTTAAAGTATTTGAAGAAAACGTCTTTTGAGCGATAGTTCATCTCTTTTTCAGTCTCATCAGACTACTTTACGAAAAAGGAACCGAAAGAGTTTTCTTTAAGTGTTTTTCAGACTCTCTAAACATGAAAAACCCTTGAGTTTTCTTTATTTGGACTCGTTAAACAAACATTGAAAGGCCCATATGGGACCGAACCACTCCTTCTTAGGGTTCATTAAGCATACTCCGAGGGACTCGTCCAAAGGATGAGCTTAAATTGACAAGCATATGTTATCCTCCTCAATATTGCATAAAAATAAGGAGGTACTCGCCAGAAATGGTGGGGGGGAAATTGAGAAAAAAATGTGTCTAAACCTGTATTCCATGGAAGAGTCACTTTTGAACATGACACCCTTTCAATCTCTTTGTGTCTAGGTTGGAAAACCCGCTTGTCTCTTGATCACACTCCTTTATAAGATTACAAATTGGTCTATGATCCTTGTTGTTGAGTCAATGTTTCTAAGACAGTTGTCGTGTCGTCAATATGTTCAAAATGAAGTTCAACCCATAAAGCCTTTTATTGCGTCGGCCATTTCTGTAGTCCTTAAGCCTTCTATTGCATTGGCCATCCCTGAGTCAGTCCTGAGTTACTGGTTACTTTGATCTACATCAAATCTTTTTACCTGTTTCGTGTCATTGATGGGGGATACATTAAGGTCCTCCTGTGACGAGTCTTTTCCTGTCGACTTCAATTCATTATCCAGGAATTATACTTAGAAACTAATTGGTACCTTGGAACTTGCATGCCTCAATGGCAGGTTTCCTTGCTTTCGACAGTGGGTTTTCATTATTGACCCCTGATCAGAAGATTCCACCGAGTGTTCGACTTCAACTCATTAATTCACATTCGTTGGATTGTACTAGTGTACTTTGTGAGTCATTGACATTAATGGTGATTTCCCTCACACTTGTTAATGGTATACACTAATGACCGATAATCGAGTGGTTTCTACCATGTTCGACTTCGACACATGTATTCGCATGGTTAGATTCGTACTATAGAGTTGTGGAGATGAAGACCCTGGATCGTTTTTGACAGATTCAGGTTGAGTTGGAGTATATTCAGATTGTACTGTTGCATAGATCCACATTGTATGTCTCGTGGCTATGTTCAAATTTGAGTCTTTAACACATAGATCCACAGTGTATTTTTGGTGGCTATGTTCAGATTTGGGTCATATTGGCATGGATCCACAGTGTATGTTTGGTGGCCATGACTTGTCTTACTTGACATGGATCTTCGCATGTTGGCATTTATGCTCTGAGTCATTTGTATTCTGAGTATGGGAATGCCTACCTCAGTGATGATATATTATTGTACTGTATTTCCTTGTTTGTTGGTAGGTTTCCGACTAACTGTTCCTTGTTCCCTACACACACTTGACAAAGCAACTATCCATTCTTTGAAATCCTGCTCCTCATTCCTAATTTCCCAATTTTCCTATTGTGGATTGCTGCCTTTTTGTTGTTGTTGATCTTGGAGTTTAAAGTGTTCGATCCATTGTTCCTCTTTCGGCTCCAGGGGCCTTGAGTTTTTAACTTTGCAAAAGTAAGGAGCGCTCTCCCCAAAATAGGCTTTTATCTTAGTTGCAACTTGGGCTGGGATACTTTTGGTCTCCCTAAAAAGCTTGTTATTTCTTTCAATCCAAATCTTCCAAAGAATAAATTTTGGGAGAGCTCTCCAGAGGGTGGAGATTTGGCTCTTTTTTGCCATCTGGAAGGGGCAAAGGGAGTTCTAGTTTTGGAGCAGGATGTTGGCTTCTTGAGGTAGAGCGATGGTATTAGTCTGTAGTCCCATGGCCAACTGCCAGACTTCCTTGGAGTAATCACAGCTTAGGAGCAGATGGTTTGTGGTTTCCTCTTCTTGAATAGAAAGTGGACATTTGTGAGGACCTTCCCATCCTCTTATTCTTAAGTTTTCTCCAGTCAAGATACCTCTATGTGATTAAAAATGTTTCTGTGGTTGGGGTTTTCATGATTGGTCGGAATAGCCACAGTATGGTCAATAGAGTGTCGACGTTTCGGATCCAAAACAAGATCCATCTTCAGGACAATGAGCCTGGGTTTAGATAAAGAGAAGATTTGTCTTTAAATAATGGAATTGGCGTGAAAAACAAAGTGTCGGCTAGGTTGTTAAAAAATTCTTTTTTAATTATTTATTATTAATTATGTGTGATTT